>VZQC01005607.1:0-17974 GCA_009823505.1 Rhizomys pruinosus
AGAGTCCAAAATGACATCTCCAAAGAAAGTAGACTGTTTTGCTTCTCACCCACTTGTGCCCATTTCCCAAAGCCTAGGGAACAAATTGCAGAAGAGGAGGTGTGGTAGAATGTAAGGGCTGCGGAGAATTTGGGGTGAATCATTAGACTACAGCAATATAGACTGGATTCCTAATTGATCAACATGCCTGTGCATACAAGCATCTCCAACTGGACTATGGGAACCTTGGGTTCAAAATTTGGACATAGATACTTGCAAATTGGTTTTACATGAATGTTACTTACATTCATTGCTTATGCTTAATAATTTGGCTCACTTCAAAAAAATGCACCAATTACCTAATTGTACGGCAAACTGAGTAACATCAATGTTATCTGAAAACAACTGTGGTATTGTAGAATCCCATAAAAAATAAACAAATAAAAGAGGAAAAAAATTTTTTTTTTTTACTTACTGTAGACCAATGTGGTGATATGGTAAACATAGAATGTTTAATTCTCAGGACAGGGATACATTTACTATGAAACCAAAACATAAAAGGACTAAGCCGCCAAATGTCACTGACCATTGTTCTTTGGCAGACAGTCCAAATCAACATGGGCATCGTTCTGGGTTTGGTGAAAAGTGAACATTTAGGTACTAAGAAAATATTCAGCAGAAAAGAAAAGGGCATCTTACCAATATTTTGTAGCAATACTTGTCTTTTCCTGTCCTGTCCTGTCTTGTCTTGTCTGAGACAAAAAGTCTCCCTGAAGCCCCAGCTGCCCTGGAACTCACTTTGTAGACCAGGTTGGCCTTGAACTCACAGAGATCCACCTGCCTCTGCCTCTCAAGTGCTAGGATTAAAGGCATGCGCCACCATGCCCAACTTAAAGATGGTTCTTAGCCGCCATGTGGGGGCTGGGAATCGAACCCGGATCCTCTGCAAGAGCAGTCAGTGCTCTTAACCCTGAGCCATCTCTCCAGCCCCAGCAATACTTTTCATAACAGTAATGAGTCAATGGTTTTCCTTATAAAATCATAGATATACAGAAAGTTAAATACCATGCCAATATGAAATTATATTCTCAGAGGATCTAAGAATTCAAGGCTATCCTTTCTAGAGCACTAGGAACGGGAACTAGTACTATTCACACAATGCTAACACTTGTGACAGATTCACAATTCAAATTCCTTAGCACAGCAAGGCAGACATTTCAAATCCCTCTGACACCAAGGAAGCTGGGGGAAAACCTGCCTAACCTGCTACCTTAATTTGCTTTTAGTTACTTACTTTCATCCATCACTAATTTTAGAAATCATGAGCTAAACAATGTATCCTACTAGTTTATAGATAATACTACTAATCACAGGTCACAATAATGGCTACCTACTCTGCTTTTCAAGAACAGGGAAGGAATCCAAACTGTTGGCTACAGCATCTGGGCCAACAAAGTGTCTAGTAACAGGAAACATTTTGACTTCAGGCTACCATGGCCACTTTCTGAATAGGTGCTCTGTGAAGAGCCAGGAAATTGATTAGACATGCACAGACAATCCACTGCTATCTTATTACCTATCTCCAATTATTTTTTTCATGTACGTGACAACCCTGTTTCCTTACCCATAAATACTATAAACTCCATCCTCAAGAGACAGGTGAAACACTCTCCTGTGACTGCCAAATGGACAAATCTTTTCAGTAAAACTCATTGTTTCAGTGATGGGCTTACTAGGTGTGCATGATCTGCCTGGTTTGGTAACCACATTCTCTTACTCAGACTCTAAGCTTTAAGCATTTATTGTTGCCAGAACCCACAATTATTATTCTGTACCTCTCTATACCTTTGTGCAATTATATCTTTCTAGGGCATAATAACTCATATATAATTACTAACTGCTGCTGAAGGATTCACTTCACTATTACATCCTCTGGGAAGCTGCCCATGTCACCTGTCACTTTAGTATGAATTAGGCACTGCATTTCTGTGGCCTTTCTGTATTTCTTTCTGTAAATCTCTCACACTATATTACAGATTCCTGATATTTTAGTGTACTACCTGCAAAGTTTGGTTACTCACAAATAAGACTGCTTTCTCTATTCAGAGATTTATGATTGGATCCAGGCATAATATGAAACAGGGACAGCCCACGAGTGGCACAGTGGAGGAAGTTTGCTAGCAAGGATGCCAACTAGAGTTCAAACTCAGACCTTAATAAAGCCTGCTTCCTTTTCTTTTGCATGTATTTCTCAGATTTTCTGTCACCCACAATATCTGTTTATCTCATCACTTAGTATGCACTTACCTATGTAAGCAAAAAAACCTATGAAATGCCTTTGATTACAATTCTAGCACCCCTTCTCCTTTTAAGCTGTTTACAACCTGTGAAGAGATTTCATAATTAATGGGTCATTCACTAAATTTAAAATAAAGGTGTGGGGTGATGAAGCACAGTGTTTTAATTGCTCTTGAAGTCATTAAAATTTGCTGTTTTATAAAACACAGGCCAAAAGAGAAATGCAGCTATTAATGGTGGATATGGAAGTAGTTTTCAATAAGAACATTTCTAAGAAACATCAATATTCAAGACACGCTGTATGAAAAGCTTTATAAATGTCGCTATACATGTATATGTATATATACATAAGTATCTATAATCATTAAGGATCTAAAGCGGTCAGGCTGGTTTTTTTTCCAGGTATTTTCTAAGATGTACTTCATATGACAAAACACATTCTATGGTCTAGATTTGTTAAAAATAAATAAATAAATAAATTTATGTGAAAAAAAATAAAAAAAAATAAAGTCAATTTGCAGCTTAAAAAAATAAATAAATTAAAAAAATGTATATCACAACTGTAAAAAAAAAAGAAACATCAATATTCAAGACATGCTGTATGAAAAGCTTTATAAATGTCGCTATACATGTATATGTATATATACATAAGTATCTATAATCATTAAGGATCTAAAGTGGTCAGGCTGGGTTTTTTTCCAGGTATTTTCTAAGATGTACTTCATATGACAAAACACATTCTATTGTGGGATTTAGGAATTTGGAGGTCTGGCCCCAAAAAGAAGCATGCTAAGGTCAATTAACTGTCAACTTTGAGCCTCAGTGTCTGGCTCAAGAAGTGCTCAGTGAACAATATTTGCCATACTGAGGTGGGTGGATAAGAAACATGGAAATACTGGAATTTAAGATGTACACATCCTTCACAGTAATAACATCACATATAGAACTACTAACCATGGAAAGGAAAGCATTAGTGTCTGAGAACCACAATGGGAAGCTCACTTCCACAGTATCAATCGACATAAAGTGGTCAGCAATTTGGAAATACTGCCAACATAATGGAAAACACACAGATTTTGACTGAAAGTTAAAAAAGCAAAAGGGAGGTGTGATCCTGTATGGTCCCATTTTTTTTTTTTTTTAAGTATGCACTTACCTATGTTAGCAAATATAGGTAATACTGTATTTTTTAAATGTACAGGTTTATACAGAATGGTATGGAGAAAGGGCTAGGTGTGGTGCCTCATGCCTTTAAACCCAGCACTGGAGAAGCAAATCTCTGTGAGATTGAGGCCAGCCCGGATGGTCTACCAAGGGAGCTCCAGACCAGCTGGGGACAGAGAAAGGCAGAAGGACAGATATGAAGTTCAGGAGTAAAAGGGACAGAAAGCCACCTGCCGCATACAGACATTAACTATCACCAATAAGAATAATATGCTTGGGGCTGGAGAGGTAGCCTAGCGGTTAAGAGTAGCAACTGCTCTTGCAGAGGACCCGGGTTCGATCGCCAGCACCCACATGGTGGTTAAGAACTGTCTGTAGCTCCAATTCCAGGAGAACTCCAGTTCCAGGGGAATCCGAGACCCTCTTCTGACCTCCGCGGCATTGCACGACATGGGTGCACAAACCTACATGCAGACAGTACATTCATACACATACAAAAAATAATAATAAATTAAGAAATTAAAAAAAAAGAATAATATGCTACATCCCATTCATATTCCTGTATGGAGAAAAGATACATTCAAAGAGATGTGTAAAACAAAACCTCTCAGTACATTTTCTGGTTAAAAAAAAGTAACGGTAACAGGTGTTTGATGAATAAATGGATAGATTGGTTTAGGTTAAACCATAAAATAAAATAAGAGAAAGATGGCAGTCTCTTTGCAAGCTAGTTTTCAGAGCTCAGTATTTGTCTTCTCTGCAATGTTTGGTCAGAATCTGGGGTTAGTGCTTCTTTTCCAACTTCTGGTACTCCTCCCTTTTGAAAGGCTCTCCTGTTCTCCATGACATCACTTCATCTGGTTTTCCTCTAGCAGCTCATTCTCAATTTCTTGGGGCCTCTTCCTTGACTTGCTTGTCCTCCAAGGCCCTGTCATACTCATGCACTCCACCCTCCCTGTGAACCCAATCATTTCCAAGGCTCCAGTTAGCACCCTCACAAGGTAACAGAGGACTTCGAAGACAGATCTTCCCCTAATTCAGACCCGCCTACCCATGGGCCTACTGGGAATCTCTAGCTGAACATGCCTGAAATATTATTACATCCAAAATAGAACTCTTCCCTCCCAAATCGTGTGCCTCTGTCTGAGACCCTGACAGTGGGCAGGCATAACCCGCCAACAAGCAGTGAAGCAAGGTAGAGAAAGCTCCCCACTGCACAGGACCAAGCTAAGCAGCCAAAGTCCCGACCTCCAAATCTTAAGAGCGAAGAGTGTCGGGACAATTCCGAAAGCTCAAGTTGCACAGACGCAAGACACTAGCAATCCCTGCACGGGCCGACCTACTCCCTGGTGTCTTCCGGGTCGCTGCAGGGTTCAGCCACCCTCGTCCGGCACCTCCTTTCTCCACAATGATCCGAACACCAGGGCGAGCAGCTCAGATCCATGTGCAAATTGCTTTGCCTACTGCACTCTGCAAACCTCAGGGAGAATGTGCGGAGGGCTGGCAGGCAGCCAAACCCCCCCACCGCAAGCTGGCCCCGGCACGACCAGACACCTCAGGCCACTGAGGACACGCGGGAGCCGGGAAGGTGGCCGGCTCCACATCACCACACTTAACGGAGCGCCGACTCCAGATCCCGGAGCCTTACCTGGGGCCCAGCACCCGTCTGCCAGTCAACTGCCAAGGGCTTCCCGGGCCTCCGGGCGAGGCTAGCCCTAACCGTGAAAGAAAGCCGGAAGGAAAATACACGGCCACAAGACACACAGGGAGCCGCCATGTTGGCCGCTGGAGGTCCGGGCGGGAGGGGCGGGGGCGGGGCTTAGCGGCTGCGCAGGCGCAGACTGCCGTCGGCCTCGCACGGGCGGAAGAGCTTCCCTGGCGTTGGGAGTGGGGGTCGTGTCTGAGGAGGGTCTTCTCTCCGCTCTTCGGGCTCGCGGAGCTGACCCGGTGGAGTAGACCGGGAGTTGTGGGAGGAGTGGCGTCGCTGTGGCGGTGTCGCTCAAGCCTTTGATCCCAGCCTCCCCTGACCTGACCTGCGCGTGGTTTTGCAGCCCTCCCGCCTGCGGTGTGTGGGAGCGCTCGGTCGCTCTCCTTCCTTCCCACCCCCAACGTGAGCCTTCTGCAGCCTTCCCTTCGGCTCCATGGGTTCCAAGCCTAGCTACTTGTCGGCCTGTCTTGTCAAAATGGCTTTCTCTTCTGTAACTTGCCCAGGTTTAGGATGGAGGTTAAGACCGCCTTCTGCAGCTGACGTAACCAAAATAGGTTTCCTGGCACACACCCATTGACTTCTCAGCTGGAAGATTCTCAGGCCGCTGAGAACAAGCACCGTTCTGCTCATCTTCTTGTCTCTCCCTGTGGCGTGGCTGCTGAGCCTTGAAACCTGTCACAGCTGAGTGCATAGACATAAGTAGGCCTTGCCTTCTGAAACTCGAGTGCTCATGATGCTCTGCCAAGTAAAAATAAAATGATGGAATAAATCATTGTAAACAGGTTTCCAAACATCTCTATGTAAAGGATTAACAGAAATTTAAAACATACAAATGAGATCAAAGTGGCCGAGTAAATGGGTGCCTCTATTGCTACCTTTGTCTCACAAAACAGAGCATGGTAGAAATGGCATAATTTCAGTAAAACTCTAAATGGAATGTGTATAGTTGTATGAAGAAAAAGACACCGTTTTCTCCCTTGTTCACGTTAGTGAAGATCTCGGGAAGTGGTAGAGGTTCATGACTAGCATTTGGGAACCAAAACTATAGCTCACTAAAATAGGTGTCCAAGTAGCACTTATGACACAATGAAATTTTAAAAGAAAAAATGAAGTAGAATGGAAATTCAACCAAATAGAAGACAACCAAATAAGTATATAGAAGCAGAATATTTACTGCTAAAATGATGTCTGTTGAAGCATGTAAGATCTAAATACTGAAATTAAAGTTGGGAGTTTGGGACATTTTTCTTTTCTTTTTCTTAAATTCATGTGCCTCTTGGTGCGATACATTGAAGCAAATGTAGGTTTTTCATCTTTAGTCCCAACAGTTGTAAAAAAAACAAACTCCTGTTTCCTCTGTAGCCTTTCAATTCAGGGACAAATACACTAGGCATTGGGGGCATGATTTAGAGACAAATATTTAAATATGCTAATAAACACTTAAAATATCAAAACATGTACTTTGCCAAATGACCAAGGCTTTGATTCATTTTTTTCTCATTTGTTCAGAATTTGTTATAGCATAAACTTCAGTCATCCTAGGTACAAAGTCCAATACAGTATGATTATGTCTAGTATGAGGTTCAGTCCTAATGTCAACCCGTTAAGGTAAACTTTAAGAGAGTCAAATGTTGGGCTGACACTTAGCTCTGCTGAGATGTAGCTAAGAACTGTCAGATGTTTCTGCCAGAAATATAAATCAGCGTGTCTCTCATGAAACAACTCATCAATGACACTAACGTTAAGGTGCACATATTCAACCATCCATCAGTTATATTCCTACATGTAGATACAATGCAGAACTTGCCAACTGCATCAGGAGACATGTATATATGTCATATATGCTATGAATGCTCATAGAAAACTTTTCTTCTTGTATGTGTGTTTGGTGTGTGTACATGTGTATGTGTTTTCACATGTGTGTGAGCCTAGGTCCTCTGGAAGAGCATCCAGTGCTCTTAACTGCTGAGTCATCTCTCCAGCCCTTCGGCTCCAGCTTTCAAAAGACATGTAAACAAATCTTACATCCAACTCTAGTACAGCATAGGAAAGCAAATGTTCCGGGCCTGCACCCCATCCTCAGCCCCCAGGCCTCTTCAAGCTCCATGTGTAGTCACTGCCACTTCATGCTGAGTCATGATCATATAACTTCTACCTCGCTAATATGGCTTCATACTGCACCCTTCCAGTCAGCTGAATTCAGTGTGTAGGATTTAAGGCACTGTTCCTCATATATTGATGCTATCTTATCAATGGTATTTTGGGGCTCAGAATTGGTGAAGGAAGTACACAGGTAGGATATTGTGGTTGATTTAAAATAAAATTCTATTCTTTGGGCTGGAGAGATGGCTCAGCGGTTAAGAGCACCAACTACTCTTGCAGAGGACCCAGGTTCGATTCCCAGCACCCACATCTCAGCTAAGAACTGTCTTAACTCCAGTTCCAGGGGAATCCAACACCCTCTTCTGACCTCTGCAGCATTGCACGACGTGGGTGCACCTACTTACATGCAGACAGTATACTCATACGCATTACATAAATAAATAAATAAAATTCTTTTCTAAAATAGATTCAGAAATAACTTTTTTAAGTTGAAGGAAAGGTATTTGCTCACTCGTGAGACAATGCTTGCTTGATTTGGCAGTTACTACGCTAGGGAACATCCCACTAGTGCTGCAACACAAATACTCTTAAAAGCCCACCTGCCTTATGCACCCTCATCCCTTGCCCCCACCAACTAGTAGGTGATGAGAGAAAAACCCCAAAGAAGTCCCAAAGAAATTGGGGTAAATCCTATGCTTATTCCATTAGTTTAACAGCTTGCAACTATTTTTTGTTTTAATCACTAGGCTCTGTTATAGATGGAAAATTGAAAGTTCTGTGTCTATGGAAATCAATCAGCTACTGATTTTTAAGAAAGTATTCAGAAAATAATGCAGTGTTAAATATGTGCAGGCTTTTGCATTAGGCATGGCAAGTAGCCTAGAGATTATTTACAGTATTCAGGGTGTCAGTAGGCTATGTCCAAGTAGCACACCATTTTGCATAAAGGACTTGGGGATATGGGGAATCTGCATTGTGTTGGGAGTCAATTCCCTGTGAGTATGGAGGACAATATTGCATCTAACAGGAAGTGTTGATTTTGTTTTGGGCTTCATTCTGACTCACTGATAGATGTGGTAGCCAATGGCAGGTGTGCATGTCTGTCCCTCACCCTCCCAGGACATATGCCTTAGATACCAAGTGATGTACTCTCTCACAAATTGGTCCCCCTCTGCCTTTAAAGGGTTCCTAAGCAGTGTCTCCAGAGTTGTAAAGCTTTGTGGATCAATATAAAAATTGATAGCGTAGGAGAAACACAAAGGCTTAATGGAGTCCACAGATGATTGGAGCCTTAAGAGAACTTTGGTTCAAGATGTTCAGAGTGTTTCATGAATCAGGATTTATAACCATACCTAGCCACTTTGACTCTTGTAGCTCATTAAACTGAGAGAGGCCTGCAATTCTCATCCATAAAACCAGGGGGTGGATTGAGCCAGGCGTTCTCCAAAGTGTGGTTCTCAGAGCAAACGTATAAACATTCTTTAGTTGAACTATGAGTTCAGTCGTGTCCTACAAAAATGTGAAAGACCTGTGGTGGTTTGGATGAGTGTCCCCCATAGGCTCTAGGTATTCAGACATTTGTCTCCAGTTGGTGGCGCTGTTTTTGGAGGTCTTGGAGGGTGTGGCCGTGCTAGAGGAAGTGTGTTGTTGGGGGCAGGCTTAGTGAGTTTTTTTTTTTTATTATTCATGTATGAATGTACTGTCTGCATGTAGGTTTGTGCACCCGTGTCGTGCAATGCACGTGGAGGTCAGAAGAGGGTCTTGGATTCCCCTGGAACTGGCGTTCTCCTGGAACTGGAGTTACAGACGGTTCTTAGCCGCCATGTGGGTGCTGGGGATCGAACCCGGGTCCTCTGCAAGAGCAGTCAGTGCTCTTAACCACTAGGCTATCTCTCCAGCCCCAGGCTTAGTGAGTTTTAACAAGCCTCATGGTATACAGTCGCCCTCTCTCTGCTTCCTGTGCTCTTTTCGAGATGTGACCCTCGGTTTGCTGCTCCAGATCTAGCCACCACGCCTCCCACCACAATGGACTCTAATTCCCTGGAACCATCAATCGTAAGCTCAAATAAACTCTTCCTTTTATAAGTTCCTTGGTCATGGTGCCTTATCACAGCAACAGAAAAGTGACTAATACAAGACCTTACCCCATCAATGTCCTACTATGGTCCTACTTGGGAAAAGGCTCATTTTGAGAAGGAATCTTGTAAAACTGAGGCTAATGTGTTTAATACACTATGATGCTATGAAAAAGAAGATGGGCAGTTAGCACAGTGGTACAGACTTATAATCCCAGCACTTGGGAGACTGAGGTAGGAGGATCTCAAATTTGAGGCCACCCTGGGCTAAATAGTGAGACTTATCTCCAAAAAGTAAAAAAAAAAAAATAAAATAAAAAGGAAATTAGAACACAGAGACAACTCTATAGAAGAAAACAACATGAAGGCAGTGGAGAAGGTGACCATCTACTAGGGAAGGAAGGTCCAAGGCTAGCAGAAGCAGAGGAAAAGGCCTTATTTCCATAGGTTTCTGAAGAAACCAACTTTACACCTTGATCTTAGACTTGCAGCCTCTCAATGTGATGGAATACATTTTTGCTGTTTAAACCACTCAGTTTATAGTACTTTGTTTCAGTACTCCCAGGAATACACCTAATGTGTATTGGTTCTAAACTGTCCACCAGTTTTGGGTATTCCTTTATTCAAAAGGTAGAACTCTTCCTTTAAGCATTAGCCTGATTGAATGACCCGACTCTGAAGAATAGGATGAAGTTTTGGTATAGAACTTTGCTTTCTCAACTCTCAGCAGAGAATTAAAAAAGAAAAAAACACTTTGTTTTCTAGCCACAAAAGGTACTTCTGTTCTCGTTCTCTCTCTCTCTCTCTCTCTCTCTCTCTCTCTCTCTCTCTCTCTCTCTGAGATCCTGGATGTCATGTCCTGAGATATAGCTTCCTGTACCTAAAGGCTCACCTAGAGACTCCTGGCCACCCAGCCAAGCCTTCAAATGCCCACAGCCTGTAGCCATGTCTCAACTGTTACCTTGCTACCTCCTGAGCCAGAACAGTGGGCCTTAGACACTTGAATCACAGCACTGTGAGATAATACTGATTTAAAGCACCAAAGTATGACAAAATTTGTTATGCAGCCACAGATAAAGCATTAACCTGGGAATTTGTTAAAAATGCAAATTCTTCAGTCACAACCCAGACTTACTGTCTGGACTTGAGGCACACAGTCCTACAAGTAACTCAGGACTGCTGTTTTGCATTTACAATATAGTCTTAGACTCTAGTACACAACGCATTGGCCAAGTCCTTTCCATCTTGTCCATCAGGCAAATTCCTATACATCTTTTATTTTAGTTATTGTGGTCAAACATAAGCATCATTGTCACCATTTCAAGTGTACAATAAGTGGCATTAAGTATAATCCTGTTATTGGGCAACCATCACTACTATCATGTCCAGAACCTTTTCATCTTCTTAAACTGAAACTAGTACCATCAAGCCCTTATGCCCTTATGCCCTTATGCCCTATGCCCTTATGCCCTTATGTCCTTATGCCCTTATGCCCTTATGCCCTTATGCCCTATGCCCTTATGCCCTTATGTCCTTATGCCCTTATGCCCTTATGCCCTATGCCCTTATGCCCTTATGTCCTTATGCCCTTATGCCCTTATGCCCTATGCCCTTATGCCCTTATGCCCTATGCCCTTATGCCCTTATGCCCTTATGCCCTTATGCCCTATGCCCTTATGCCCTTATGCCCTTATGCCCTTATGCCCTATGCCCTTATGCCCTTATGCCCTTATGTCCTTATGCCCTTATGCCCTTATGCCCTATGCCCTTATGCCCTTATGCCCTTATGCTCTATGCCCTTATGCCCTTATGCCCTATGACCCTATGCCCTTATGTCGTTATGCCCTTATGCCCTGATGCCTACTTTCTCAAACCCCTTGAAACTACAGCTCTTTGTTTCTATGAATCTGACCACTCTGAGGACCTGTGGTAGTTTGAAAGAGAATGTCCCCCATAGGCTCCAAGTGTTTGGACATTGGTCCCCAGTTTGTGCCACTGTTTGGGGAAGGGGAGGTTGGAGATGTGGCCGTGCTGGAGGAACCACATCATTGGGGATGGGCTTTGAGAATTCTTAGGCCTTGCCAGATTTCCAGTCTCTCTCTGCTTCCTGTGCCTACTCAAGGATGTGGTTGCTTGGCTTTCTGCTCCAGCCACCTCTGTCGCCATGCCTCCTCCCCACCATGATGGGCTCTAACCCTCCGGAATCATGAACCAAAGAAACTTCCTTCTATAAGTTGCCATGGTCATGACGTCTTATGACGCAACAGAAAAGTAACGGATACAGGACCTTAATTCAGTGGACTCATGCAGTATCTGTCCTTTTATGACTGTCTTATTTCACTTAAAACTGAGCACAATGTACTGAAGCTTCACATGCCATGTAACATGCGTCATAATTTCCCCTTTAGTAAGGCTGAATAACATTCCATTGTGTAGGTATACCGTGTTTTGTTCACCTGATGATTTATTGGTGAACATTTCCACTCGTTTCAGCTTCTATCTATTGTGAATAATTCTGCTGAGCATGTTGATGGATATTAACAAATATCTGTTTGAGTCCCTACTACCAATTCTTCTGGATATGTACCTAGAATGAAATTGTAGGAATTTTGTCTTCCATGTGGCCAGATTTTTAACTTCTAGCCACACAAACAGATGCCTACCGAAAGAACATTTGAGTCCTATTTAAATCTACAACTTGAAAAGGCCCTAATTATCTAGATTCCTCTCAGCTAAATAAACAGTATGCATGTGATAAGGAAATGTGCACTGTAAATTTCACTGAAATGGTAAAATATTTAGGAAGCAGTTTTAGTATATAATTGCTGTATATCAAGCTTCTGTACTACTTTAAAAATGAAATCTTTATGAGCCTATTAATCTATTCTCCCCCAATGCATACCTTTTCCCAAATTAATTGAATTTTAATAAGTGGCAAGCAGAATAAGTACCTTCTTTGACTTTATTCACTGTGTGCAGTGTGACCCAGTTCTATCCACTTGTGCTCTTTACCTAGGAGCTGTCAATCATGTTTGCTATAAAAGACACAACACACTTAAGGAGCTGTCAGTCAATGCTGTTGTGATGCTTCAAGCATCATTTCTCCAGATGTAGTTATCAAAAATAAAACAAATCATGTGGAACATAAAGGTGAATCAATCATGTCACTTTGGTGGTAGAAAATACCTTCCACTCTGTACAAGTTTAAGGTCAATGTGCTTAGGGCCAGCAATTTCTTAACTATGTCTATATTTTCCTTGAATAGATTTTTGTTATTTTGAAGAAGTATATTTAGGGTGCTTGCCTCGCATGTGCAAGGAGTTGAGTTGAGTCCTACCCCTGCATCTCCTTGACACATATACATGAAAAGCATACTAACAACAAAATAAGCTGCAGCAATCAGGTGGTGAGATTAAAAATGGTTCCTGGACTGGAGTCAAGTGCCTGACATACACGCATGAGGACCTGAGTTTGATCCTCAGCACCTGCATAAAAAGCCAGGCATGGTGGGAAGCCTAGTACTGAGGGTGTGACAATAGGGGCACTCCTGGGGTTTATGGTTTACTCACCAGCCTAGCCAGAGCAGTGAGGCACAAGTCCCAATGAGAGACCCTCTCTTTAAAAACAAGGTGAACCCGGGTCCTCTGCAAGAGCAGTCAGCGGAGCTCTTAACCACTAGGCCGTCTCTCCAGGATCAATCCCCAGCACCCAGTTGGCAGCTGAGAACCGTCTTTGGCTCCAGTTTCAGGGGAATCCGACGCCCTTTTCAGACCTTGGCAGCATTGCACAACACGGGTGCACAAACCTTCTTGCAAACAATACGTTCATACACATAAGAAATAAATTTAAAAAATTAAAAACAAGGTGAATGTCTCCTGCAATGTGATACCTCAGACTGTCCTCTGGCTTCTACAGATATGCACTCACACAAGGAAGCACACCCCGCATACACACAGACACATACTCGGAGACACAGGCACACATAAGTAGTTCCTCTACTTGAAACAGCAATGTGTTAAAAATGCACAAGAACGTGGAAATCTCTCTCCCTGCCTCCCTCCCTGGAGGATTGAACCCTGATGAATGCTAGCTAGGCAAGTGCTGTATGACTGAACTATACCCCCAGGCCCAATAGGTCTTTCTTTATTCATTCCTTGAGCCTGATTTTGGACTTGCTACCAGACTCCCCTATGACTGTGGTGGATGCTGAGTGGAGATAAGGAAGATCAAGCAGAAGAGAGCTAAAGAATCAAGCCCTTGCTAGACTAGACATAATTAGGATACTAGAACTTCTCAAATTAAAAAAATGAATGAATATTAATGAATCTAATTGAAATCAAAACAATCACTGAGAATATGGCAAAATAAATAAAGACTTAGTAATCAAATTCTAGAAAACTAGAACCCAAGTGAAACTCCTTGAGGCATGAAAGTGACTATTTTAGGACAAATAGAGGAGGTACCACTTTACACAGCAGGGAGGTGACTTAGAAAGTGCAGTGCTTGGAGGAAGTTGATACAGCCTGGAAATGTAAATAAGTAGAAGGAGGTTGCAATACAGGTCTGAAGAGTGAGAAATATTCTGAAGTGTAATTTTTATCTTAACCTTTAAAGGAAGTAGAAATAAGAGTAAGACACATCTTGTATTTTCTTCAGAAACAGGATAGGGATTTAGATGGGCTGTATAAACAGTTCTAAGAAATGAAAAGGAGAATTGCATATAATCATGTACTTATGCACACAGACATGCACATGCTGTCTATACCGGTAAAAACTTTAAAGAACATTATATATTATTACATGGCATTAATTGAACACTGTTCTAAGTTCCTTAAACGTTTTACTTCATTTAGGCATAACACTTTCCCTGTGAGGAAAATCCTACCAGAACATTCTGGAGAAGCTGAAGTATGGAAATTTTGACAGACTAGGAAGGGATGGAGCCAAAGAGCATGTGTCTCAGCTCTGGAGGATGCACGGTCCAACCACTATTCTCTTTAAAGGCACGTCTTCTCCAAGTGTGGGTGATGAACCCACCTTCGCCTTACAGCAACTGCCTACTGGCACCATTCCTTCCAGGGACCCAGGTCACTTGCCCTTCTGTTCCCACACCCAGTGTCCACTGCAGAACAGTTATCCCACCTCCTGTGTAAGACATTATAGTTGTCTTGTTTCTTTGCAGTGGTCAGAAACTGTCCACCTGTCATATGTGTTTTCTTTGTTCTGCAAAGTGTTTGGGGGAATGAATGAAAGTTAAACACGGTGCTTTTGGCTGATCACATGTCACCTCTACCATGCCTTGCCATGCTCCACTTTCTGCATCAGACTGTTCTCAGGTTCATGTTACTCCCTTGCTTTCTATGTCACCTCTCTCGAGTGACATGTACACTTGACAGATGCTTCCTGTTGCAGACATGAATCCGACTTTTGCTTACTCAGAAAGGACTGGAAAGTCTAGCCTTCTACAGCCTAAAGGATTCTTCTAGAAAAGCCATCCAAGGTCTTTGTGCGGCGGGCTCCTTAAGCACAGGAACCCGGAAGTTGCTCCAGACAGGTAGATTTTAGGGTAGTTTGACTCCTGGGTTGCCGGAAGAGGGTCTCAACTCTAAACCCTTGTAGGGGGTGACTGTCTGGGCGGAGCCGCCCTTCGCCTTTGCAGCCTGTGCTGGGTGCCTTGGTGTTGGGTGCATTTGTGTCTTTGTGCGGGGCAGGCTCCTGAAGCACAGGAGCCCAGAAGTTGCTCCAGACAGGACTGCCCCCAACTGGAATTGATGAGAGAGTATCCAAGTGGACTTTTTTGGAGAACCTTCAGAACAGGAAGGGAAGAGTGACTTAGACTTCCAATATCCAATATATAAACAAAATTGAAAGCCTGAAACCTAGAAAAGTCAATACTCCATAAACAAGGAGGAGGAAAGAAAAAAAAAAAAAGCATTGGAAGGAGGCAAGCAAAACCAGCCACTAACATAGTGAAAAGGGAAACCCACATGCCAGGGACAGGATGAAGGGACAACATGGGAAAGGTGCAGGATAATTTCGCACCAGGTTCTACCAAACCTGTAGGACATAGCTACAATGGGATGCCCCTGGAGGTCACCCAAGGAACAGATCTTAGAAGAATAATTGCAGACCTATGCAGAGAAATTAAAGAAAATAAAGAAGAATTCAGAGAACTAAAGAGAGAGAATGAAAAACTCAAAAAGGACCTAGAGGGATACAATGACAAACTTTGGAAAGAACTAAAGGAAGAGACTAACAAACTCCAGAAAAAACTAGAGGGAGAAAAAAACAAACTCCGAAAGTAAGTAGAAACACTGAAAAAGGAAGCCAACTAACGAAGTAAGGAGCACCAAGAAAAGATTGAGAAGCTCAAAAACGAAATGGAAATACTAAAGAAAACACAGGATGAAATGAAAAAGGAAATAGAACACTCATCCAATCAAGAAGAAAGGAAAGGAAAACGCCTCAGAAGTAGAATGGAGGAAGCAGAACAAAGAATATCAGATCTGGAAGATAACATAGAGCAACTAAAAAGCTCAAATAAAGAATATGAAAAATTTAAAAATACACAAAAGTGGAACAACCAGGAAATATGGGACACTATGAAAATATCAAACCTCCACATCATAGCAATAGAGGAAGGAGAAGAATCTCAAGAGAATAGTATTGATCAGATCTTCAACAGAATAATAGATGAAAATTTCCCCAAACTAAAAATAGACAAACCCATACAAATACAAGAAGCACATAGGACCCCAAATAGACAATATCAGAAAAGAAACTCCCCATGCCATATCATACTTAAAATGCTAGATGCCCAAAACAAAGACAAAATTCTGAAGGCTACAAAAGAAAAACAAGTCACATATAAAGGGAAACCCATCAGAATTACAACTGACTTCTCAGTGCAAACCATGAAAGCAAGAAGAACATGGAGCAAGCATTCCCAGTGTTAAAGGACTATAGATGCCAACCCAGAATACTTTACCCAGCAAAAATGTCAATTATAGATGAAGGAGAGGGAAAAATCTTCCATGACATAAACAAGATGATAGAATACATGTCTGGAAAACCAAATCTTCAGAAAATACTTGAAGCAATTCAAAGGGCAGAAGAGAGGAGCAACAATCTTCAAACACCTAAGAAAAGAAATTAATAAAAACATAACCATAGGAATAGAATCAGAGGCTAAAAGTCCAAATGGATAATAAGATGAAAGGAAACAACATCCATCTTTCAATTATACTCTTAAATATTAATGGGCTAAACTCCCCAATCAAAAGGCATAGACTGGGAGAATGGATTAGGAAAGAAAACCCATCTATATGCTGGCTACAAGAAACCCATCTCAATCTCAAGGATAACTTAAAGTGAAGGGGTGGAAGAAAATATTCCAAGCAAATGGTACAAAAAAGAAAGCAGGTGTTGCTATTCTAATATCAGACAAAATAAACTTAAAAGCAAAAGAAATAAAAAAAGAGACAGAGAGGGCCGTTACATCTTTATTAAAGGAACAATTGATGATGAAGATCTCACAATCATGAATATAAACGCACCAAACGCCAGCGCACCAAACTTTATAAAGACAGTTCTTCAGGATCTCAAGGCACAGATTAACCCCAGCACACTAATAGTAGGGGACTTCAATAACCCACTGAGCCCTTTGGACAGATCAACACGACAAAGGTCCTTAGCACCCTAGCAGTCCTAAGGGGGAAGTTTATAGCTCTGAGTGCCTACATTAAAAAAAAAAAAACACACAGAAAGAGCACTGCAGCTAAAAATACTTGAGAGACAACAACAAATGAACCTTAAATGCAGCAGACAAGAAGAAATAACAAAAATCAGAGCAGAGATCAATGAAATAGAAACAAAGAAAACCATACAAAAAATCAATGAATCCAAAAGTTGGTTCTTTGAGAGAATAAACAAGATAGACAGACCTCTAGCCCAGTTAATCAAAAGAAAGAACAACTCCAAATCAATAGAATCTGTGATGAAAGGGGAAATATCACAACAGACAATGAAAAGATATCAAGAATCATACGGGAATAATTCAAAAACCTATATTCTACTAAGTTTGAAATCCTAGAAGAAATGGATGAATATCTGAAATCCTGGGAATCATCAAAGCTCAACCAAGAAGAGATCGGCAGCCTAAATAGACCAATAATACATGAAGAAATTGAAGATGTAATAAGAAGACTCCCAACCAAAAAATGCCCAAGACCAAATGGTTTCACAGCAGAATTCTATAAAATATTTCAAAAAGACTTACAACCATTACTACTCAAGTTGTTTAGAAGGCTACAAATGGAGGGAGTTCTCCCAGATTCCTTCTATGAAGCCAGCATCACGCTATTATCAAAACCAGGGAAAGATACAACCAAAAAGGAGAACTATAGACACAAATCCTTAATGAACACACATGCAAAAATTCTAAATAAAATACTTGCAAATCGCATACAGACACACATCAAGAAGATCATCCATCATGACCAAGTTGGATTCATACCAGAGATGCAGGGATGGTTCAACATATGAAAATCAATAAATATCATCAAGCATATAAATGGACTGAAAGACAAAAACCACACCATCATCTCAATTGATGCGGAGAAAGCCTTTGACAAAATTCAACATCCCT
>VZQC01005607.1:20598-279208 GCA_009823505.1 Rhizomys pruinosus
AACATCTGTGTCTATACCAAAGTAACCTACCATAACAATTAGTACTGTTTAAATACCTATATATCTAATTGCTTATGCTTCATTAGTAGGATTGAAAGGTTATTCCTGGACAAACTGTTAGCCCATGAAAGGAAACAGCCAGAATTAACCAGAGTCCAAAATGACAGCTCCAGAGATAGTAGACTGTTTTGCTTCTCATCCACCTGTGCCCCTTTTCTAAGCCTAGGGAACAATCTGCGGAAGAGGGGGCATGGTAGAATGTAAGGGCTGCAATTGGGGTGAATGGTGATACTACAGCAATATAGACTGGACACTTATTTGATCAACTTGATTGTACATACAAGCCCCCCCCAGCTGGATGGTGGGAGCCTTGGGCTGTGTGGGTTTGGGCACAACTGCTTGCAAATTGGTTTTACATGAAGGATGCTTGTGCTCATAAATTATTACTTATTGTTAAAAAATGAAAAAAATAAAGAAGTAATAGAAGAAAAAAATAGCAAAAAAAGAAGAAAAAAAGAAAAGACAAGCCATCCAAGAAACTGATTACTTTATGATTTGGAGACATAGAAAATCCTTTCCAACATTCCTGCTCACTTGGCTGCCCAGCTGGAAAGTGGAACTTCAGTGTTTTAGGAATTAAAGAGGTTAATCTACACAAGGTCCATTTAATCTTTATCAATATGTATTGAAACATGTTTGTGCAAGACTCTGGTGACAGGAAGCATCTGGGTACTGAGCTGAAACCTGCCTTTCAGACACTTAAAACTTGATAGGGGAAAAAGATATTCACATGAATATAATTCTAGAAAAACTGTGATAGAATCATGAAAAATTGCAAAGTAATTTAAGAAAGCAAGAAGGAAAACATAACTCCCTGCCAAATGGATCAAGATGGTTTTGTTTCCTAAACGGTTTATAGAGCTGCAAATCAAAATAAAGAAACCATCTAATTCATTTCTTTATTTTTATGCAGGACTACCTCTAAGCTCTGTCTGAAAGCAATTAACCTATCCCATTTTATAACTACAAGGTAGAATTTTCTGTCTCAGTTCATCAAATCATGTGATTAAAAATTATTCTTCAATATCCTTAAATGACTCTTTTTTTATGACTCTTAAGCATTTGCTATCACCTTTCCTATATTCACTGAAGGAACATTCCTAGCCCATTTTCCAAGTGTTTTCCCAAAATCAAGAATCATATCTGATATCTGAAATTGTGTCCAATTTCGATGAGCACATCAGCCTAGCATGTGATTAAACTATCTCATCTCTTTATGAATAGAATTTGCTGTGATTAAATTGTAAACACCTGGCATGATGCTATTTTGACTTTAGCCTCAAAGGAACATTTTATCCTGAGAAATATAGATTTCCTGAAATAAGCATATCACTTTTCCAACCAAGCTATTAGGGATACATTCTTAATGACCCTTAAAGCTGACAAATACATTTATGGGATAAATCTATGTTTTCTTGTCATCTTAATTATAGGTCGAACACACTTTAGATAGACATTGCTGACCTTGGTGCATGTAGCTGCCAGATATTCACATTCTTTGTCATTTATTTTCATTCAGAACAGTGTATTTATTTTTATTTTAAAAATCAAGAATTCAGGCTGGAGAGATGGCCTAGCAGTTAAGAGCTCTGACTGCTCTTGCAGTGGACCCAGGTTCGATTCCCGGCACCCACATGGCGGCTGAGAACCTTCTGTAACTCCAATTCCAAGAGAACTCCAGTTCCAGGGGAATCCGACATCCTCTTCTGACCTCCGCTGCATTGCATGACACGGGTGCACAGACCTACATGCAGACAGTACATTCATACACATAAATAAATAAACAAAGTAAAATAAAATAAAATAAAAATCAAGAATTCAATTTAGAAATGGATGAGCTCATGCAGTTTGTAAAAAAGAAGATAAAACTGATAATATGAGTTTGACTGGTTTCTACATTTAAAAAATCTGTACACATATTTGGCCTATTGTTGAAAAGACAGCTCATGAGAAATGCAGTAGAATTTCTGTGTGTGTATGGTAAAAATCAAAATAGTAATGAAGGTTGTAGATGCATACCTTTCTAGTAGTAGAGAGGACACCTGCTAACTGGTAAGCACGGCCATGTGTTCAGCCATCGTGCATCCATTTGTGTGGCCAGTTGCAGGCAGCAGAAGCATTTATGTGTGCGTGTGTGTGTGTGTGTGTGTGTGCGTGCGTGCGTGCGTGCGTGCGTGTGTGTGTGTGTGTGTTTGAGACAAGGTCTTCCTGTAGCTCCAGCTGGCCTGGAACTTACTCTGTAGGCCAGGCTGGCCTTGAACTCACAGATATCTGCCTGCTTCTGCCTCCCAAGTGCTGGGATTAAAGGTGTGCACCACCACCACCATGCCCAGCAGCAGAAACATTTGTAACTGGTTTTGGTAGACAGGGGTATACTACCAAGTGTTAATTAGCTTGCAAAATTACTGAAAAGGAAGATGGCTATAGCCACAGTTGAACTCTAGGAACACCTTGAGAACCCCTGCACCTCTACTGCCTCTCACATCAACAGCAATAACTGGGCTGTGCCTACCTACTCTCAAACAGAGCTACAATTCCCAGTCTCATGGGAATATTTCTGACTGGCAGAAATAAAATCGTATCTGGAACTCTTGCTTCTCATGTTGGCAGTATAGAAGTAATTGTTGAACTGGCTGCCTGCTGTTTTAGTGCTGACAGTCCCCAACAGTACCCAGCCTGGAACAGAGACTGTACACATGTGTGCCCATGTGTGCCATGCCTATACAAATATGTGTGGAGGCCAGATGACTTTCTTGGATGTGGTTCCTCAGGAGTCATCCACCTTGCTTTTTTAGAAAGAATCTCTTACTGAGACATGGGGCTCATCAATTAGGCTAGGCTGGATGCCTAGCAAGCCCCAAGAGGTCCACTCATATACATTCCCCACCCTTGTGTGCTGGGAACACAAGTATGTGCTTTGATTCAGCTTTTCATGTGGGTGCTCAGGGTGGAATTCAGATCCTGATTCTTATAAGACAAGCACTTTTTCAACTGAGCGTCTCCCCAGACGACGTAGATGTTTTTGAACATTGGAAGGAAACTGAAAACTAATCCACAGCTTTTGCAACAGTCACTTAATGGACAGAGAGGTCTTAAGCAACTACCAGATGAGGTGAACTTGAGGTCCTTTCCAAACACCTTGAAGACAGGGACTGTGTTCTCTTTATATCCTGTCCTCGACTCAATACTACATCTGCTGCATGCCAGGCAATCAGTAAATATTTTCTTAAATGAGGGGCTACTTAAAACAAAAGTTGTCTTTTTTTTTTCTATATCCACTGTCTTTTGGTGGTCACCATTCATCTATTGATTATTCTGTGATTTTTAAAGCCATGTGGGTATTAACTTTAATAGTTTTTCATTTGATTTCCTTTGCTTGATCAAGAACGTGTACACTTTGAGGTTTCATGATTACATTTGTGTGTACTTTCTAAGGAGACTGGTAATTAAATATATTTAATGATTAGTTAACTCAGGAAGGCCTGGCCATTACAATAACTATATGGCTGTCTAATGGAGTTTCATTCCTATTTATCATCTATCTGTCTGTCTCTCCATTCATCCATCCATCCATCCATCCATCCATCCATCCATCCATCCATCCATCCATCCATCCATCCATCCATCCATCCATGTCTGCAGTACTGGGGATCAAACCCAGGGCCCTGTGTAGGCTAAGCAATCACTCTATCTCTGAGCTACATCCCTAGTCCTCCATTTCCATTTTTTTTTTTTTTTGCATGGTGGCAAGTGTCTTTTTTTTAAAGCCAATTTTTATTGAAGCTTTGTGCATTTCATGCAAAATTTCCAATCAAATCTAGACCCGTTCCCCCTTCCTTGCCCCCATCCCCCCCCCACCAGAGCTCATGCATTCTGCCAAACATGTTTTTCATCTTTTCCTCAGTCTCTTAAAATTTTTGATGCAGAAGTTTACTGTTTTGGACAGAAGTTCACCGTTTCAGTCAGTTCTTTGAGCCAGTCCTTTTTGTTGTTGTTCCTTTCAATTTGCATCACTCCAAAATATGCATAGATGCATGCCACACATAAATCAAGATTATGACATCATAGGTTTTAGCATCTTCAGCTTATGATTTCTTTTTTTTTTTTTTTTTTAATTAGGCTGAAAGATGTCATGTTTTCCTTAAGGAAGTATTTGAAGGCTCCTCCTTGGCAAGCTCAAACAACCATCAGTCCTGCCCTTGTGCTCTACACTGGGGTCTTTCCTTCTTATGGTCACCCAAATGAGGTCCAGTAAGCACCAAGTCCTGTCTTGATCTTCTGGTACTGCCTACCTCTTGGAGAGTGTGTGAGCAGAGCTGCCCACCTCCTGGAGAGTGCCAGTGAGCGGAGCTGCCCACCTCCCGGAGAGTGCCAGTGAGCAGAGCTGCCCACCTCCTGGAGAGCGTGAGTGAGGAGAGCTGCCCACCTCCTGGAGAGTGCCAGTGAGCGGAGCTGCCCACCTCCTGGAGAGTGCCAGGGAACAGAGCTGCCCACCTCCCGGAGAGTGCCAGTAAGCAGAGCTGCCCACCTCCTGGAGAGTGTGAGTGCAGAGCTGCCCACCTCCTGGAGAGTGTGAGTGAGCGGAGCTGCCCACCTCCTGGAGAGTGTGAGTGAGCGGAGCTGCCCACCTCCTGGAGAGTGTGAGTGAGCGGAGCTGCCCACCTCCTGGAGAGTGTGAGTGAGGAGAGCTGCCCACCTCCTGGAGAGCGTGAGTGAGCGGAGCTGCCCACCTCCTAGAGAGTGTGAGTGCAGAGCTGCCCACCTCCTGGAGAGCGTGAGTGTGCAGAGCTGCCCACCTCCTGGAGAGTGCCAGTGAGCAGAGCTGCCCACCTCCTGGAGAGCGTGAGTGAGGAGAGCTGCCCACCTCCTGGAGAGCGTGAGTGTGCAGAGCTGCCCACCTCCTGGAGAGCGTGAGTGTGCAGAGCTGCCCACCTCCTGGAGAGTGCCAGTGAGCAGAGCTGCCCACCTCCTCGTGGTCAGGAAACAAAGGCAGAGGAGGCCAAGTTTCCGATATCCAGGTCATCAGCCAATGGCTTAACTTCCTTCTTCTAGACCCCATCTTCTAAAGCTTTTATCACCTTGTCACTGTGCCATCAACTGGAGACCAAGCCTTTGGGGACATTTGCAGGTAGCTGGGGAGATGGCTCTGTGGTTATAAGCCCTTGCTGCTTTTGCAGAGGACCCAGGCTTGGTTCCCAGCCCCTACCTGGTAGCTCACAACCATCCATAACTTCAGTTCCACCAAATCTGATTCCCCTTTCTGGCCTCTGCAGGCACCAGCCATGTATATGGTACACACATACACATGCAAGCAAAGCACTCATACACATAAACTAATAAAAATAAAACAAAAACTTAAGAAAAAGACCTGGAGCATAACAAACGTGGCTTTATATCTGTGACATGGGGTAAAGCATAATAATGAGCTAATTGAGAGTTATTTGACAAAAGCTTCTCTCTATTATCATTTTCAAAACAGCTTTTTCCTACTTATTCATAAAACATTGGCATTTTCTTTTTCTACATAGATATTTGTAGATGGCTTCATTTTATTTTGTATGCAAAGCCAGCCACTATGTATTATTGTAAGCGAATTATTGTAATGATTATTTAATTGAGGTGCTCAAGTTCAGCACCTTTAGGAATTAGAGTGAATTTATTGCACATTATATACAACATCATGTTTTATTTTGCAAATTTCCACCTTGTAAGATGTTTTCAAATGTGGATTTATAAACTACACCTAACACAAAATTTGTGTCTTTTATTTATTCAATAATTTACGTTTTCAAAGCTTTTTACTGTATTTTTACTCAAACTAACCTAATAAGATTTTAAGCAACCAGACGGCATGTTAACTTCGGATACACAGGTTTCCATATTTTAAATACTAAAAGCACGTCCTAACAATGGAATAGTATTTTTAACATCAAAAAAGGGAGGGAAGCTACCATCTAAATACAATATATTTACATACCTCAAAAGAAACAAAATTTTATCAGGTAGATTGGTTGAGAAAAAGAATTACTTCATACATTTCTTATATCTCTCAACTTCTTTGCATACAGCTGCATGCACACACACAGAGAGAGAGAGAGAGAGAGAGAGAGAGAGAGAGAGAGAGAGAGAGAGAGAAAAGAGAATCTGAAGATGCTATGTAAGAGGAGATGATCCTTAGTAGCTTTTGACATAATTTTCATTGCTACAAACACTGATTTCCCTGTAAGAATTTGCACCTAGCTTTCATGTCCTTTGGGGATGGATGAAGCTTGTTCTCCATGTTTGGAATAGCTGAATAAGCAAAGGTTTGGAAGAGGAGTTGGTAAGATCCCTTCTGTCTTCTTCGTGACTGGATTAGCACCCTCTCCAGGTAAGTCTTTTCTCCCTTAGCTTGATAATGGCGTCCATTTATTCTTTTTCAAAATTGTTGGGGCTGGAGAGATGACCTAGCAGTTAAGAGAGCCAACCACTTTTGCAGAGGACCCAGGTTTGACCCAGCACCCACATGGTGGCTGAGAACCGTCTGTAACTCCAATTCCAGAACTCCAGTTCCAGGGACATCTGACACCCTCTTCTGACCTCCGTGGCATTGCACGATACGGGTGCACAGACCTACACGCAGACAGTACATTCGTACACATAAAAAATAAATAAATGAGATTTAAAAAAAACCTTTAAGAAAATAAAATTGTGACGAAACACACACAACTGCAGACTCACCACATTAACATTTTCAGAACACAGGAGGAGTGCCTACTGCTATGTCAGCATCATCACCCTCCACCCCAGGACTTTGTGCCTTGTAAAACCTAAGCTATGAACATGAAGCCACAGCACTTCCTTGACCCTCTCCTTGAGCCCCTCAAAACCACTATCCTCCTTTTTGTTGCTATGAATTTGACTAATCTAGGTGCCTCAAAAAATAAAATCAACTTTCTATTCTTGTGACTGGTTTATTTCACTTAGCATAATGTCCTCAGGGTTCATCCATATGTAAACATGCCAGAATTTCCTTTTTATGGTATTTAGAATTAGCCAACTTGACTGTTAAGATAATCCCAATTTGGTTGACAGCATGCAGAGCATCGTCATCAGGAACCTGTGGAACACAGGCCTTTTTTCTCCATCGGGTCTGATCTGGGTATTGACTTTGGCCACATCAATGTTATACAGTTTCTTCCCAGCCTGTTAGATCTGTTGCTTGTTGGCATCGATGCCCACAGTGAACACAAGGGTGTTATTGTCTTCTACCTTCTTCATGGCTGACTCAGGGGTCAGGGGGAACTTGATGATGTATATAGTGGTGACACACGCCCTTAATCCTAGCACTTGGGAGGCAGAGGCAGGCGGATCTTTGTGAGTTCAAGGCCAGCCTGATCTACAGAGTGAGTTCCAGGACAGCTGGGACTACAAGGAGACCCTGCCTCGAAAAGACCCAAAAAATAAAAATCAACTTAGCATCAACTTTTGGAATAACAATTTTTTAAATGTATTAGACTTAAGTCATATAAAGAAATAAGTGGCTAGAAACTGGTGTTAAAAACTATTAATTTTTCTTTTTCTTTTTTTTTTTTTTTTTTTTTTTTTTTTTTTTTTTTATTTTTGGTTTTTGGTCTTGTGAGACAGGGTCTCCCTGTAACCCAGCTGGCCTGGAACTTACTCTGTAGACCAGGCTGGCCTTGAACTCACAGAGATCCACTTGCTTCTGCCTCCCAAGTGCTAGGATTAAAGGTGTGTGCTACCATGCCTGGCTCGACTATTAGCTTTTCTAACTGCCTGTGTACTTATTGCTGAGCGCTTCA
Organism: Rhizomys pruinosus; assembly: GCA_009823505.1. Taxonomy (NCBI): domain Eukaryota; kingdom Metazoa; phylum Chordata; class Mammalia; order Rodentia; family Spalacidae; genus Rhizomys; species Rhizomys pruinosus. Next base: position 28,461 of record VZQC01005607.1, read on the forward strand.
TTTATGTGACTTCCACTTACACTGTGGTCCCCTTACCTTAGTGTCCAGTGCTGCTGTTGATAGCTCTGTGTAGATCATACTTGTGGATTACAAACTCCTCCAGCTTCTCTATATAGCTGGAGAGTCTTAATTTCTCTTTCATTGTTGAAGGATGTTTTTGTTGGATATAAGATTTTGATTGATAGTCTTTCTTTCCACTCTTATGAGCCCTTCCAGCCTCCAAAGATTACAATGTCATCTTCTCATAATCTTAACAAGGATTATGTGCCAAGTACGTTTATCTCTGCATTCAAGTTCTGTTGTCTTTGATTTTCTTCAGGTTCATTGCAATGTATTGTGCAGGTTCCTACATCCATACGTTTTGGAGTTCATTGCGCTTCTTTGGATGTTTATAGTTATGTCTTTCATCAAATCTGGGGAACTTTCAGACAGTATTTATTTGAATAACATCTCATCCTCATTCTTTCTTTTCCCTTTGAGGCTCCCACAATGGGCATGATGGTCAGCTGGGCAGTGTTCCACCATCCTGTTAGGCTCTGTTCAGTTTTCTTCATATTCTCTCTCTCTCTCTCTCTCTCTCTCTCTCTCTCTCTCTCTCTTTTCTGTTACTCAGATTTGGTCATTTTCATTGTCTTATCTTCATGTTCACTGATTCATTCTTCTTGTTCAAGTTTGCCTTCAAATCCTTCCAGGGAATTTTTCATTTCAGTCCCTGTGTTTTTCAGCTCCAGAATCAGAATTTTTTTTAATCTTTTTGAGACAGGGTTTCTCTGTAGCCCCAGCTGACCTGGAACTTGCTAAGTAGAACAGGCTGGCCTTGAACTCACAAAAATCTTCCTGCCTCTGTCTCCTGAGTGCTGGGATTAAAGGCGTGTGCCACCACACCTAGCCAGAATTTTTTTTAAGGCTTTGTCCTTTTCATAGTTGTTTTTATATAGTCACCATCTTCAAGACTTTCTTCTCTTCTTTCTTTAGTTCTTTGAGGGTCTTTAAAATCATTGCTTAAAGTTTGTATCTAGCAGAGATCTGCCATCTGCTTATTCTTAGGGATAGTTTCTGTTGTTGGTTCTTTTTTCCTTTAAATGGACCAAACTTCTCTATTTTCATGATTTTTAAATTTTTATTGTTTTTTATTATTGAAAATTAAGACACTTGAATCTGTTAGTGTGATAATTTGCTAACAAAGTTCTCCTATCTTCCCACTTTTGACCAATTTAGGTTTCTGTTTTACTTTTTGTTCTTCCGTTGGCTCTCCATGCACCAAGCATCAGACAGACACAAAGCTAGGGCCTCTGCATGGCTTTTCTGAGTAATAACTTTCTCTGGCTGTATAGAATCATTTTCTAATTTCATCATATATGTTGTGATTTAAAATGCCCTAGGCTTCATATCTGGCTCAAAAACAAACAAAAACAAAAAAAAAAAGGAGAAGATAAAACAAAGGAATTAAAAATTCACTGGCCCTTTAAATTCTCAGAAACTACTTTAGATAGAAGGAGAGGGACCTGGCAACAACTGGGAGAGGGACAGCAATGGCCGTTTGCCTCTGTACCTGTACCACCAGGGTCTGACGCAGAGCCTCTATATTTGAAAGACAGGGCCTTGTTGCATACCTAGTCTCCTGGAAACTATATGCATAGACACCTTATACACAGTTATAGGGTCTTAGTCAGTACCCACACAAAGGGCTGAAATCAATCAAAGATTGGCTGTAATTTACTTTCAGAAACTTCCCCTGGAAGTTCAAAGCCCTTAATAAACTCCAGGATTCCAAAAAAGCTGCATCAGAAAGATCCTGATATAGTTGATTCAATTTAATTTCTGACTATGAAGCTCCAGAAAACATCCTCTAACAGATGACTTTTTGTCACGTAAGGCTACAACCTACCTTGGAAGCAAATACTAGAACAAGGTTAAAAAGTAACTTAAGACTTCAAATAGTCTCCCCTGGCTAGAGAGATGGCTCAATGGTTAAGAGCACTGGCTGTTCTTGCAGAAAACCTGAATTTGAATCCAGCATCCACATGGTGGCTAACTGTCTGTAACTGTAGTTACAGTTCAAGGGAATATGATGGCCTCTTCTGTCCTCCATGGGCATTGTATGATAAGGGTACACTTACATACATGCAGGCATAATACACACATAAAAATAAGAATAAATAAGTTAAAAATTTTTTAAAAACATCTTTTTAAAAGGTATCTCCAGTGCAGAAAAGGCCAATAGACAGGGCCAACAGCAGCACAAAAGCATTTTTTCCAAACACAGAAGTTATGCACCTGAAAGAAAAGGTTTATTTTGGTTCACATTTTAGGAAGGCTGTTCTACTCCTATATGTTTGTCCTGTGGCAAGGCTGTTATGAATTCGAATGCCTGGTGGGGCAAAACTACTCACCCAATGGCCAGGCAGAAAATAGAAAAAGAAGAAACCAGGACCTTTCGCTTTCCTTTCAGGACATGCTCCCAGTGACCTAAAGACCTCCCACTAGATCTTATCTTTTAAAGGTTCCACCATCTCCCAATAACACTACATGATTACCAGGCCTTTAGCTCATGTGCCTTGGGGGATATTCAAAATCCAAACTATCACACTGAATAAAAGGTTTCATTTTCCACAGTTGTCATTCTGATGACTTTCTTGACAATTAGATTTACTGAAGAATTTTATTGAGAAGAGAGAGAGAGCTTAAGCAAAATGTCCAGATGTCATCTGTTAAAAAATGTTTTATTGAGACAATAAAATAACATCAACAAGTACTAAAATTTTAATTAAAATATGATTTACAATGCTGCTCTGTCCTATTTCAAGCATTCTTATTGATGGAAAATAAGATTGCTCATATCCTTAGGACACTTGAACACCTCATTTGACTTTTCAGGTCTCCCACCCAAGAAGTGTGGTCTGATATCTTTTCCATGCCCACAAGCATGAAATTCTCTTCAGTGCTTCAAAACGCATTGACAATATCAATCCTTCCCTTTCATAGCTGGCTATGTCACTAAATAGATGTATATTATGTTCTCTTGCCTTCTGCTCAGAAAATCCAAGTATTGCATTTCTGTCAATTCATTGATTGAAGAGCCTCCCTCATAGAATGTTGACAGCTGTTTCAGACATTTCACAAAATAACTTGGATAACAGCTGCAAATGGATTGGCTAAAGAAGATTTGGAACCGTGTAATTAGCATTCATCAAATGCATGCGTACATTTCCACTGAAAAACCTCTTCATCTCCAAAGTTGAGTATCAGAAAGCTGGAATCGGGAAGCTTGCTAAGTCTCCAAACAGGACTTACTTACTATTTCTTAGCCTTCCACTAGCTGCTCTCTTCAGGGGAGAGTATTGATATACTTGCTGTTAAACATGTTAGAATGTTGTCCATAACTAACACTGCTTTGATTTGTGTCCTTTATATATGTGACAATGATGTGAAAAAATTAAAATGAACACATATACACAAATGTGTAGGGTTATAGCTCACCATGCTACGTGCTGGTTTCATATAACGCACTATAAAGCCCTTGTATTTGAGTAGATGTAATTCCCCAGATATAAAGTGGGAACAACCTAGTCACCCAGCTCATCACCTTCCTGAACATAGAAGACTATCTTCAGGAGAAACAAAAATATGCAAGTATTTTAGTGATTACAATGCTCAGAAGTATAGTTCTGCAAATAAATACCAATACTACTGATTGGTATTTGATGTGGTGTAAATATGGGAGATTTTTCTTTCTTCTTGTATACTATGCATATTATATTTGAATGCGTAATTCTTATGTAATTGAAAAGATAAATTTTATATTAAAATCCTTTGAAGGGCTAGAGATTCAGCTCAGTAGTTAAGAGCACTGGCTGCTCTTGCAGAGGACCTGGGTTCAATTTCCAGTACCCACATGGCAGCTAACAACCATCCATAACTCCATTTCCAGGGGATCTGACATCCTCTCCTGACCTCTGTGGGCATTGTTGACATGAGTGCACTTACACACATGCAGGCAACACACTCATACACATAAAATAAAAATAATAGAGTATTTTTTAAATCCTTCAAGAACGTAAAGGAAGCTACAAGTTACCTTCAAGCTGAAAGATCCCCAGTCCTTCAACTACATTAAAAGTCCCTTCAGTTTGAAAGGAAATTTCCGAGGCCTGATTTTATAGATATATAACTAAAAACTGCAGTGTTTGTTGCATAAGCAGTTTAGGGCCTTTAAAAAATTAGTATCCTCTAAAGAGTTAGAATTTTCAAACATGGGCTTGCATTAAAAAATAAGTTATAAACTGGGCATGGTGGTGCACACCTTTAATACTAGCACTTGGGAGGCAGAGGCAGGTGGATCTTTGTGAGTTCAAAGCCAGCCTGGTTTACTGAGGGAGTTCCAGGACAGCTGGGGCTACAGGGAGACCCTATCTCGAAACGCCACAAAAAAAAAAAAAAAAAAAAAGTAAGTTTTTTTTTTTAATTTATTTTTTAAATGCCCAAATTAAAACTTTTATAAAAGCATGTTTTGCTGAAAGGCTAGGAAGAGACAGAAGGAAATAGTCTTTTCCTTTTTCCAGTCCTTGCATTCATTCAGATAGCTCCATCAACAGTAATTCATTTTTTCTTTTCCATTCTATTTAAAAATTTCAGGACTTGTTTTGAAATAGTGATTCTCTCCTGAATCTTCCCCAATTCCTGGATCAGGCACAGATCCTGTCTTTTGATCTTCCTCACTTTTCTTTATAAGTTCTCTAATATGCCGATTTGGCCCTGGCTTCATTCTGTCTTCTGGCCCATGAGTAGCTCCCCCAACAGACACTGACACTGAGAGCATGATCCATTTCATTAGGCAATGACATTTATTTTAATTTTTACCTGATATCAGTGACTGACTAATAGTTTTCTGCTTCAATAGTTTTATTGGGGTATAATTGACTTAGATAAACTGCACCTATTTAAAGAATGCAACTTGATACATTTTGACAATATTTGCACCTGTGAAAGCCTTACTACAATCATGATAATGAATATATCCATCATGCCCTTAAATTTCCCAATGTCACTTGTTAATCTCCCCTTCCAGCCCTGGACCCAGGCTCTCACTATTGGTTATATTTGTATAAATGAAATCATGCTGTGTGCAGTCCTTTTTTCTGGTGGCAGTAGAAAAGTGGATCTGGTTCTTTTAACATTGTAGTATTTTTTTTTTTTTTTGGTTCTTTTTGGACAGGGTCCTCCCTGTAGCCCCAGCTGTCCCGGAACTCTGTGTAGACCAGGTGGCCTTGAACTCACAAAGATCCGCCTGCCTCTGGCCTCCCAAGTGCTAGGATTAAAGGGCGTGGGCCACTATGCCCGGTTAACATGTGATTTTTAAAGTTAATTTATATACCTTTATACCAGCAGTGAATATCTTTTTATTATTGAGGACAGTTCCTGGGAAGGAATAATGTTCCATTTCTTTATGTGTATATGCATGTGTGTGCATAAGCCACAGGTTGATGTTAGGGTTGTTCTTTACTTATGCCCCACCTTTTTTTTTTTTTTTGATTTAATCGATTTTATTTTCTTTTTCTTCTTTTTTCTTCTTTTTTATTTTTTTTGATTTTATTGGTTTTTTATCTTTATACATCCATTTTCCCAATTCAGTTCCAGGCACAGATGCCCCTCCCTTCCCCCCATCCCCACTGCTACCCACCCCGACTCATGGCCGTCGCCGGACACGTTTCGCTGCTCTACGTTTGTTTGTTTTGTTTGCATTTTTTTTTTTTTTTTTTTTTTGTGTACAAGCATCCTTTGTGTAAAACATTTTGCAAGCAGTTGTGCCACCCAACAGCTCATTGGGTCCTACCATCCAGCAGGGGGGGGGGGTTTTTTTTTTTTTATCATAATGAGTGTCCAGTCTATATTGGTGTAGTTCACCCACGCACCCCCAATCGCAGCCCTTTGTTCTACATGCCCCTCTCCACCGAGCTGTTGCCTAGGCTGTAGAAAAGGGGCACAGTTGGGGAAACAAACAGTTTTTTCTCTGGAGCTGTTGTCTGGGTCTTTTCTCTTCGTCATTCTGGCTGTTGTCTTTCATGGGCTGCCCAGGCTTGCTCTCAGGGCATAACGTTTCGATCCTACTATGAAGCACACTGCACTAGATAATGGTCTCGGAATGCCGAGTGTTCCAAGCCCAAAGCCAAAATAGCAAATCTAGGCCTTGAGTCAAGCAAGACCCGGCAGCACCAGCACACCCATCGCCTGGAAAACTGGCTAGCAGAGGGCAGCCAATGGCGATACCCAATACCAAGGGCATAGCCTCTCCTGGAGGAATAACCCACAGCTGAGCCACAAGCTACTACCAAGGGTAGGAGATATTATAAACCACACGAGACCCGTGCAGACCATACAGAAGAAAAAGGGATAGGATTAACAACCATCCAAACATAGTCGGTCTTAACCAAAGTAACCACCAACTGAAGAACGGGGAAAACGTAATATCAATTCGGGGGCTACAAGTAGTAGGATCAAAGGCTATTTTTTTTTTTAAGATATGGTCTGTCTATTGATAACGGAGCTTGCTGATTGCTAGACTGGCCTGGCGTGCAGTCCAGGGACTCCTGTTCTCTTCCTCCGTAGCACTGGGATTGTAGTATAAGTGTTTGAGGCTTTTGGCTTTGGTTGGGGGGGGTGCTTTTCTGAGACACGGTTTACTCTCCCTATAGGCCAGCTGTCCTGGAAACTCACTCTGTAGACCAGGTGGCTTGAACTCACAGAGATCTGCTGCCTCTGCCTCCCAAGTGCTGGGATTAAAGGCGTGCACTACCACACCCAGCTGCTTTTGGCTTTTTGTGAACTCAGGTCCTTGTGCCTGTACCTCAAGCACTTCTCCAGCTGAACCATCTCCCCAGCCCCTGTTCTAGCTTTTGACTATTATAAATACACCTACTTGGAACATCAGTTTGTAAATTCTTGTGCAGACTGTGGTTTAATTATTCCTAGTTTCATGTCATGAGTTCCTATGAATAGAATGGCAAGGTCATGTCCTAGGTGTATGCTTAACTTTTAAAAGAAATTGTCAAATGGTTTTTGCCAAATGTGTGTGACATTTTACATTCCTACAGTGGGGGGCAGGGCTGAGAGTTGTTCTGGATTTATGCCAACACTTGGTATAATCAGTTTTTTTTTCTTTTTTTTTCCTTTTTTTTTTTTTTTTTTTAGGATTAGGCATCTCTCTGGGAGTCTAAGGATGTCTGTGAGGTTTTAATTTGAGATGTTGTAGTTAACTAATGATGTTGAGCATCCATTCATGTGCTTGTTTGTCATCTGTACTTTATTTGGCTAAGTACTTGCCCAGTAACCTTGAATTTAGATCTTCCTCCATCAACTCTTGAATGCTGGGATTATAGACTTATACCATCATGCCTGGCTCTTAATATTACTTTTTGCAGAGCAAAACTTTTTTAAAAACCTTATTTCTTTTGCTATTTTTTATTTTTTTTCTTTGCACAAGAAAACAGAAACAATACAAAATGACAATAACAAAACAATAAGAACAAAAAAAAGGGGCATGGGAATTTCCATTTCTTTTTTAAAAATTTTTATTTATTTTTGTATGTGTATGAATGTACTGTCTGCATATAAGTTGGTGCACCTGTGTCATGCAATGCCTCAGAGGTCAGAAGAGGGCGTCGGTTTCCCCTGAAATTTCCATTTCTCAGTCTGGTGAAATACTCAATCTGTGGGGCTTGGTTTGTACTTCTCTCTTTTTTCCTTCTCTCTTTCTTTTTTTTTTCTTCTTTTCCTGATCTTTCAGGGCTACCAGGAGGATATGTGTTTACTGACTAGTCCAGGAAGCCTTGAGTTCTCAGCTGAGAAAGAGTCTGGTTAATTTGGAGGGTCTCACCCCTAAACTGCCTAATCAATTTATGCTACCCTTTGAGATAGCCTAGCGGTTAAGAGCACCGACCACTCTTGCAGAGGACCCGGGTTCGATCCCCAGCACCCACATGGCGGCTGAGAACCGTCTGTAACTCCAATTCCAGGAGAACTCCAGTTCCAGGGGAATCCGACACCCTCTTCTGACCTCCGCGGCATTGCACGACACGGGTGCACAAACCTACATGCAGACAGCACATTCATACACATACAAAAATAAATTAAAAAAAAAAAAAAAAAGAAAAGGGTCATCCCAACAGCCAGAAGGGAATCTGGACACCAACTGCTCTGGCTTCTTCCAGGCTGAAAAGGGACATTGGGCGTGGCAACTGGGGGTGTCCTCCATTCAGAGGGTCAATCTAAAAAAGACCCCAAGCATAACTATAGAGGGGGGAAAATTCCTTGACTGGTGCCTGTGAAAGTGAAATGAAGGCAGGAGTGGTTAGGTACATGATCTAGGCAGGGGACCAGAAGAAGAAAGAACAGGGTGAATTCCAACGTCCAACTTAAAAGTTGGGTGTGGTGGTGTACGCCTTTAATCCTAGCACTTAGGAGGCAGAGGCAGGCAAATCTCTGTGAGTTCAAGGCTAGCCTGTTTTATATAGTGAGATCCAGGACAGCTGGAGCTACAGGGAGACCCTGTCTCAAAAAGACCAAAAAAAAAAAAAAAAGTCCATTAGAACTTCTTGAACAGGGGTTTCAAATCTCCCATTTATTAGGTTTCTCCTTCTGTTCATGTGGCCATGATGTCTGGACTCAGGATCTGTTTCTCAGGCTTTTTATGAGTTTCCATTTAGATAGTTGCTGGAGAAACCTTATTTTTTAGCTCATACTTTTGGATCATACTTAGAAACTCTTGTTTGAATAAAAGGTTACGATGGTGTTTATTTTATTTTGGATAATTTTTAGTTTTTTATTTTACCTTTAGGAATATGATACATTTCAAGTTACTTTTATAAATCATTAATTTCAGATTTACAATATATTTGTATGTGGCAAACCTAATTTTCCTGGCACAAAAGATTATGATATCAGTTACTTTTCTTATTGCTGTGACAAAATATGGATAAGAGAAACTTAGAAAAAGAAAGGTTTATTGTTCACAGTATGAGGGTAGAATGTCAGAGAAATCAGAGCAGCAGAAGTTTGAGGGAGCCGGTCACAGAGCATCCACGGTACGAAACAAAGGTGAGCAGGCAGTGAGGCCAGGCTCTAAACCCCTAAGCCTGCCCCCAATGACCCCTTTCCTCTGACTCCCTTCCAAAAGTAGCACCACTAGCTGGGGGTCAAGTGTTCAAACACATGACCCAGTGGGAACATTTCACACTCAAGCCACAGTATTCTGCCCCTGCCCCTGCTCGTGTAATTCTCATAATGTAAAGTGCATTCACTCCAACTTTAAAAGTCTCAGTAGTCTTTACCCAAAGTTTCTTCTGAGATTCCAGGCAATCACTCAACTGTGAACCCCAGTAAAATTAAAACAAACAAATAAACAAGTTACACACATGCAAAATAAAATGTAAAACAAAAACAAGCCACATATCTCCAACATGTAGCAGCACAGAGTAAACATCCCAATTCCGAAAGGGAGGAATAGGGGTCACGGCAAGGGAAGAGCAGACGGAAGCAAGACCCCAACCCAGCAGGACAAAACCAAGCCCTGCAGCTCCATGCCCAGCCTCTGCAGCTTCTGAGGGATGAGCTGGGTTCCGAAGGCCTTGGGTAGCCCTGTCCTTGCCACTGTGCCACCTGCAGCACATGTGGTTTCTCTCTCAGGCTGGCTCTGTTCCACACCTGCAGCCTTCATTAGCAGATGCCCCCAATGCCCTGGTATCTCCAACATCACGATGCCTCCCTCCATTGCAACTTGGACTTCACCTTTACAGTTTCACACAGTGGCCTCTCAGGTCCTCTTTTCGGGGGCTCTGACCCCTGCCACTCACTGCCTGGCCCTTGGTGTAAACCTCCATGACCCTCTTACACCTGCATCTTTTGTGTCTATAACAGCAGTATTGTATGGACAATGTTGCCAGATTCTGGAGATAGCTTGGACCATGGCTGCATTGTCCTTCATGTGTTGACCCTGGAGAAGGATTTCCATAGGTGATTGTTTTTGAGAAGGGAATCTCTTCAGTGATATCTCATTTGGGCATTCTCATTTCCAATGAATTTGCATTTCCTGAGATGGAGCTTTTGGGGAGTGGGATCTTGCTCTTAGAGCACGGTTCCTTTTGTCCCAGTACAGAACACAAGGCTTCTTTTTTTTTTTTTTTTATGTGTATGAATGTACTGTCTGCATGTAGGTTGGTGCATCCGTGTCATGCAATGCCATGGAGGTCAGAAGAGGGCGTGGGATTCCCCTGGAACTGGAGTTAAAAACAGTTCTTAGCCGTCATGTGGGTACTGGGGATCCAGCATGACCCACATGACCCATGTCCTCTGCAAGAGTAGTCGGCACTTTTAACAGCTAGGCCATCTCTCCAGCCCCACAAGGCTTCTCTTTAATGATATCTATCTCTTCAACAATAACAGCTGCTTTCTCTGCACCTACTTTGTCTGACGCTTTAAAAGTCATTCCTTTTCTCCACCAAACTGAACATTTTTCATATCTTTCTGCTTCACTTGTTCTCAAGGTAGACTTTGATAAGGACAGTAAGCAAAAACCATATGATAGTCTGAACGCTACCCTGTCTTGAGAGTTCCCCTGATAAACACATTAGCCCATTGCTTTTAAGCATAGTTCACTGGCATCCCCAGACACAGGCAGAATGCGTGTGAATATATTTGCCAGAATATAACGGGAATGACTTCCAGCTCTAGTTCCTCAGAGGCCTCATTCCCCCTCTAAAATGCCATGAACTAGGCTTCCCTTTGCCGCAGTTCTCTCAGGATCCTAGGTTCTGAACTTCTGTCAGAATGGTCTGTTAAATTCAGCTTACAGCATTCTAAAGGTTTCCTAGCCCCATATCCAAACTCTTCCGTATTTCTCCCACAAACCAGTTCCAGAGGTTTCCTCAGCACCATATAGTCAGGCAGCAACCACCCACTCCTGGTACCAATTTTCTCATTGCTTTTATAAAATATCAACAAAAGCAACTTAAGAAAGAAAGCATCTCTTGTGGCTCACAGTTTTAAGGTATAGATGTCATAGAGGCAGGAGCATCTGGGCAGATGTGTCTGCAGTCAAGAAGTCATAGATCAATGTTTGAATCAATGATACTAGCCTCAAGGGAACCCAGGCTATAAAACCTCAAGGCTCACCCCTCAGAACCTGCCTCCCACTTCCTCCAGCAAAGGCTTCACAACCTTCCCAAACGGCACCACTAGCTGGGGACCAAGTGTTGAAACACACGAGCCTAAGCCTACAGGGGCGCATTTCATGCTGTTTACTCGGCACTATGTTGAAAATAAATGTTCTGTATTCTCTATCTTTAAGGCCTAGAGTGATTTTCTCAGTTTTTCCCCTGATGCTGGTTTAGTGCCTTCCGCATTTTTTTAAAAAAGTATTTTATTTATTAATTTTATTTTGTGTGTATAAGTGTATTGGCTGCATGTAACTGCACCCATATCATGCTATGCCCATGGAGGCCACAAGAGGGTGCTGGATCCTCTGGAAGTGGAGTTACAGGTAGTTGTTAGCCACCACGTGGGTACTGGGACTCAAACACTGGTCCTGGGAAGACCAATCAGTGCTCTTAACCACTGAGCCACCTCTCTAGCTCTCTCCCCCTGCGTTTTTGTTCTAACCAATCTGGTTGGAAGTTTATCAATTTTATTGACTCTGAATGAATCACTTTTTGTCACTGGACTATATACTGGTTATCCTTTGCTTAACACTGTGGTACCAGTTGGATAACAATTGATGTTGCTATAGGGATTTAGGAGAATATGATGTAACTCAGTAAGATGTACTTCAGTTTCCAATAGTATCTGAGTATCTGTCATTATTTTAATGACCCTTTTGGAAGAACTTGTGACTAATTCTAAGATAGGCCTAAAAGAAATATATATATGAGTGGCATGACACACAGAAATGTTTAGTGCTGCTAGCTCTTCTGACACCACTCGCAAACTCAGGGGGGGTCTTTTTAATTTTTATTTATTTATTTTTTATATAAAACATTTTTATTGATATTTTGTGTATTTCACACATCATTTTTCAGTCCAATTTAGACATATTCTCTTTTCTAAAATTCTTTTTTTTTTTTATTTCTGTATGTGTATGAATGTACTGTCTGCATGCAAGTCTGTGCACNTTTTATTTATTTCTGTATGTGTATGAATGTACTGTCTGCATGCAAGTCTGTGCACCCGTGTCGTGCAACGCCGCGGAGGTCAGAAGAGGGTCTCAGATTCCCCTGGAACTGGAGTTCTCCTGGAATTGGAGCTTCAGACGGTTCTCAGCCGCCATGTGGGTGCTGGGGATCGAACCCGGGTCCTCTGCAAGAGCGGTCGGCGCTCTTAACCGCTAGGCCATCTCTCCAGCCCCATATTCTCTTTTCTATGTCCTCTATCCAACCCCAGTTCATGCATTCTGCTATACATGTCTTGTATCTTTTTCTTGGTCTTAAAGATTTTTCTCTGTGGGAAGATCCAGTTTGAATTGGGGGCTAGTTCTCAGCTAGCACCCCTTAGAGCACCACGTGGGAGTCATGGGATTTCTCTGACTCTGCCCCAAGAAGGAGCAAGCAACGTGGCCCAGGCATATGATGCTATGCGGAGCAGCAGTACTGGGGGTCTGTGATTAGCTCTGGGAACTGACGTCATTTTGCTTATAAAAGCAAGCTGTAGCAGGGAATAAATTGAATTTTCCATTACCATCATTACAGGATTCCCGGCTGTTATTTTTTGCATGCATACAGGCCAAAGCAGGCCTGAATTTCGTTCAAGTGACCAGTGGATTGGACAGTGGTCCTTTCGACCACCAACCTGGATAGCTAGAGCGGTGAAGTGAATTGTGAGTGGGCATAGGCTGAAGATAGGCAATCAGCCATCAGCTTGAAATTCCTGTCCAGGGGCCAGCAGTCTTTGGGCAGGTGGAAAAAAGCATGGCCAAGACAGCGAAACATTCCATTTTCCTATAGGCTAAGGACCTGAGTTGGAAGTACGTCTCAGGTCGGGTTATGGAAGTAACCAACTGACCTCTGCTCTGAGGGGTCAGTTCCCCACAGTGTCCGCAAGGCGGGCACTGCACTCCCCTTCCCTTAGCAGGACCACACTGTACCTGCTTGTGGCAAAGGAAGCTTCCTACATTTCTCTGTAGAGGTTTATTATTTTGGGCAGTAGTTAACTGTTTCAGTTAGTTCTTTGACCTATTCTTTTTGTTGTTGTTCCCTCTCATTTGTATTGCTCCAAAATATGCCAATATATATGTATATATGTATATATGTATATATATATATATGTCACATATATACTAAAATTGTGATCTCTGAAGATAAACTGTATGTTAACTTCAAAATAAGTTTACAGGGCTGGAGAGATGGCTCAGTGGTTAAGAGCACCGACTACTCTTGCAGAGGACCTGGGTTCGATTCCCAGCACCCACATGGCAGCTAAGAACTGTCTTTGACTCCAGTTCCAGGGGAATCCCACACCCTCTTCTGACCTCTGCAACATTGCACGACACGGGTGCACAAACCTACATGCAGACAGTACATTCATACACACACACACACACACACACACACACACACACACACAAAATAAATAAATAAATAAAATATGAAAAAAACCCAAACCCAAAATATGTTTAGGAGTTCATATTTTTCCCTTTACTTATATAGTACTCTAAACTATGAATATATAACCTCCATTCATATCCCACAATTACAAAGTCTGAAAATAAGTGGTAAGTTAATTCTAGAGCCTATTAAGGGATTCACATTATAACAGCACAGTTGCTTTCAGATAAAAAGAAATATAGCATTAAGGTTGCTCAGCTTGCCTTTCAAATAGGGTTTTGGTGCTAGCATCCACAAATGAGGCATACCATTTGTGCTGGATAGCTCTGGTGTCAACTTGACACACCTGGGTTGAGGGAGCCTCAATTGGGGAATTGGATCCATTGGACTGGCCTGTGGCCATGTCTGGAGTATTGTCTTGATTGTTGAGTTATGGGAGGACCCAGCCCACTGTAGGTGGTGCCACCCCAGGCAGGTTGTTATGTACAGTATAAGAGGGCAGGCTGGTTATGGGCCAGGGGGGCAAGCCAGTAAGAAGCATTCCTCCATGGCCTGTGCTTCAGCTCCTGCTTCCAAGTTCTTGCCCTAAGTTCCTACCTTGGGCTCCCTCAGTGATGAACTGTAACCCCAGAGATGTGAGCCGAATAAACCCTTTCCTCCCCAAGTTGGTAGTGGTCAGTGTGTTTTGTCACAGCAATTGAAGACAAACTAGAACACCATTCACTGTTTGTTTTCCTGGGAATGTGTTACTTCACTTAGCATAATGGCTTCGAGTTCCATCCATTTACCTGCAAAATTCATGATGTCATCTTTCTTTACTGCTGCATAGAATTCCATTGCATGGATGTACTATTTTTTCTCTATCCACTCGCTGGTTGAGGAACACTTAGGTTGCTTCCAGCTCTTCAATATTGTGAAGAGAGCTGCAAATAAACATAGACATGCATGTATCTCTGCAATAGGATGAGCCTGTGGGTATATACCCAGGATCGGTATGACTGGATCTGGTAGTAGGCTCATTTTCAGTTTCTTAAGAGTTCTCCACACTGCTTTCCATAGGGGTTGCATGAGTTTGCATTCCCACCACCAGTGGATGAGTGTTCCCCTTTCCCCACAACCTCTCCAGCATTTGGCATCCTTTGTTTTCTGGATTATAGCTAGTCTCAGTGGAGTAAGATGAAGTCTTAAGGTGGTTTTAATTTGCATTTCCTTAATTATTAGTGATGTTGAACATTTTTTAAAAGATGTTTCTCAGCCATCTTTACTTCTTCATTTGTGAAGTCTCTGTCCAGTTCTTGACTCCATCTTTTGAGTGTGTCATTTGTTTTCTTTCTCCTTTGTTTTTTGAGTACTTATACACTCTGATGTTAATGCTCTATGAGATGTATCACTGGCGAAGGTTTCCTCCCACTCTGTGTGGTTTTTCTTCACTTCTTTGCTTCTTTTGCTATACAGAAGCTCGTGAGTTTGATAAGGACCCATTTTTCAATTGTTGACCTTATTTTTTGCACATCTGCTGTCTGATTTAGAAAGTCTTTTCCTATGCCTATGTCTTGTAGGTTACTACCAATATCTTCAGAGTTTTGGGTTTCACATTGAGGTCTTTGATCCATTTGGAGTTGATTTTTGTACAAGGTGAGAGGTAGGGGTTTAGTTTTATTCTTCTATAAGTAGTGATCCAGTTATGCCAACACCATTTGCTGAAGATGCTGTGTTTCCTCCATTGAGTCTTTTTGGCCCCCTTGTCAAATATAAGGTGGCTGAAATTGGATGTGCTCAGGTTTGGATCCTCAATTTTGTTCCATTGATCTGCAATACCAGGCTATTTTTATGAGTATAGCCCTGTAATATAGTTTGAAGTCTGGTGTGGCAATCTCCCCTGTTCTGCTCTTTTTGTTCAGGGTTGATTTGGCTATCTAGGTTCTTTTGTTTCTCCATATGAACTTTAAGTTTTTTTTCCAGGTCTGTGAAGAAGCTTGTGGGGATTTAAATGGGATTGCATTGAATCTGTATATTACCTTGGGTAGGATGGTCATTTTTACTATATTGATTCTCCCAGTCCATGAGCATGGGAGGTTCTTCCATCTTCTAGTATCTTCCTCACTCTCCTTCTTGAGGGATTTAAATTTTTCATTGTAGAGATTTTTAGTGTCTTTGGTCAGGTTTGTTCTTAGATAATTTATTTTTGGGGGGCTATCATGAGTGAGAAAGTCTCCTTGTATTCCTTCTTCAATTGCTTATTGGCAAGAAAGGCTGATTTTTCTAAGTTAATGTTGTATCCTGACACTTTACTGAACCTGTTGATGGTTTCTAGGAGGTTTCTGGTGGAGTTTTTGGCATCCCTTAGGTAAATTATCATGTCACCTGCAAAAATGGATAGTTTGACTTCCTCTTTTCCAAATAGTATTCCTCTAATTTCTTTTTCTTGTCTTATTGCTTTCATGAGCATTTCAAGCACTATATTGAAAAGGAGTGGGGATAGGGGTCAGTCTTGCTGGGTGTGATGGTTAATCCTGGGTGTCAACTTGACTGGACTAAGGAACAAATAAGAGAAAAGGGTCTTCTGATTGGACCACCTCAACCCGGATGGCCCACCCCAAATGTGGGTGTTACCTTCTGCCGGCAGGCAGTATTTAAGGCCACAGCAGCGGGAGCTGGTCCCTTTTNGTGGCATGACACGCAGAAATGTTTAGTGCTGCTAGCTCTTCTGACACAAATCACAAATTCAGGGGGTCTTTAAATCATCCTGAGGTTCAACACTTTGTTAGAAAGGTCACAGAACTTACTGAAAGCTGTTATACACTTTATCACAGGAAATGACAGAAACAAGAATTGGCCAGGAAATTGGCCATATCAAATAGAGAACAGGAAGCACACACCATAGAGATCCTGTCATCCCGTCTCTTCTTTCTGTGTGGTGTGAACCAAAGTTTCCTTTCAAAGCTGCATCTGTGTTGAGGAGTCTACAGACTGATTGTGACTACAGAGAGATGGAATGCTACAGAGTGAAAGATTATCATGATCGATGTTTTTTTTTTTTTTTTTTTTTTTTTTGTCTTTTCAAGACAGGGTCTCCCTGTAGCCCCAGCTGGCCTGGAACTCACTCTGTAGACCAGGCTGGCCTTGAACTCACAAAGATCCGCCTGCCTCTGCCTCCCAAGTGCTAGGATTAAAGGCGTGCACCACCACACCAGATGATCAATCTTTTTTATTTTTATTCTATGTGTGTAAGTGTATTGCTTGCATGTAGGTAGGTGTATTCATGTTATATAATGCCCTCGGGGGTCAGAAGAGGACATCAGATCCCCTAGAACTGAAATTACAGATGGTTGTTAGCTGTTATGTGGGTGCTGGGAATCAAACCCAGACCTCTGCAAAAGCAGCCAATGCTCTTAACTGCTGAGCCATCTTTCCAGCCCCGAAGATGAGCAATCTTAATTCCCTTAATAGTCATTTATCACCAACAAAGGTATCAGATCTAACATCATTCTGATTATTAGATAAAACTTGGGGAATATTTTAACATTGCAAACCACTAGCTTCTGCCAATTCAAAGCTAAGAATTCTATAAGAAAGCATTTGAGATCCAAAGAAGAGATTTCCCCACTCTGCTATAACTCACCTACTGATACTCCCAGCAATGCATTGGTAAATACATTTATTTATGACTTTGTTTTTTTTTTAATTTATTCCTTCCTTTTATTAAATTTCATGTCATCTCTTTCACAGTGGAACATTCATTCAGAGCAGAGGAAAGAGGGAAAAGATGTGAGAAAGGGGGGGATAAAAGGGATGCTGGGTGGTTCTAAAACTCGATACTGCTTACAGATACAGAGACTGATTGAACTCTCAGTCACAAGGTGGTGTGAGAAAGAAGGCTTTTTTTTTTTTTTTTTTTTTTGGTATTTTTGAGACAGGTTCTCCTTGTAGCCCCAGCTGTCCTGGAACTCACTCTGTAGACCAGGCTGGCCTTGAACTCACAAAGATCCACCTGCCTCTGCCTTCTGAGTGCTAGGATTAAAGACGTGTGCCCCCATGCCCAGCTGAGAAAGAAGGCTTTTAATCCACGAATCATCTATCTATCACCTACCTATCTATTTATTTATTTTGAGCTATATAGCCCCATGTGGCCTTGAACTTACAATCTTCTTGTGTCAGCCTGCTGGGATTACATATGTAAAGCACCAGGCCGAGGGCACAAAGGCTCATAACAGTATAAAGGGCTAATGAATAATATAAAGTTATACTATGTATATATTGTAACCTCGTCCTTGGTGGGTTTTTTTTAAATAAACTCAGTGTTTATAAAAAATATACCCTGAAATGGGTTAAGCTGTTTCTATCAAATTCATATTGAGGAGGTGGTGACCTCTTAAGCTTCAATACATCAAAGTGTGGTTGGATTTGGAAAGAAAGTCTTTAAACAGGGAATTAAATTAAAATGAAGCCATAATGTATCTGTAGTTCTTTCTTTAAATTTTATTTAAATATTATTATTTATTATTTTTTATTCAATGTGTACAAGTGTATTGCCTGCATGTATGTAAGTACATTGGTGCCTTACAATACTTGCAGAGGTCAGAAGACAGTGTCAGATCCCCTGGAACTGGAGTTATAAACAGTTGTTAGCCACCATGTGAGTGCTAGGAATCGAACCCTGGTTCTCTTCAAGAGCACCCAATGCTCTTAACCACTGAGCCATCTCTCCAGCTCCTGTGTCTGTGGTTTTTATGGGGAAGAAGAGATTAGGACAAACCCATGCATAGTAAACAACCACATGAAAATAGAGAGAAAGACCTCGGGAGAAACTGGTCCTGTGGACGCCTTGACCTTTAGTTTCAGAACCATGGGAAAATACATTTCTGTTGTACAAAGCAACTGGCTCATAGTACTTTGTTATGATGTTTCCAGCAAACTAATATACTCACCAAAACGAAGTCTGTGGAAGTGGTTTAGTAAGAACACAGATCGGAGAAGGGATTCTGAACACTGAAGGGGTAGATAAGATCCAGAGCAGGGTCAAGCATCCAAAAGTAGCACTCCAGCTAGACTCTGCCTGGCAGAGACCTCAGAATCTCCAAGAGACGTGCTGGGAAAACCAAGCCAGGCTGTGGAGACTCAGCTGCCCCAGGCCTTCACTGCACGTGGGCCAAACCCTGCTCACTGGTTTGTGTAAATACAGCATCACTGGTGCACAGCCTGGTCTGTTTGTGCCATGTCGGCTCTGATTGCATTCACTCTATTATGCCAAAATTGAATAGTTAGAAGAAAGAGCATCTAAAATCTAAAATAGCTACAAAACTGTACAGAAAGACTTGGAAGATGGGAAGATTCAAATCTTATAACAAAGTATCCCCCCACATAAGCAAACACAGTCAGGATAGGAAAATATTTTGCTGTCAGGTTCAAAGGCTGAGAAGACACCGGGAGGGAGAGCAGTTTGCATTCCAGCAAAGTAAACCCCGCCTCCAGAGCCTTGATAATTTGCATGTCCTTTCTTGCTCTTTGCCTCCTGCTGGGAGGATTCTGGCTGCACCCACCCAGTTTCACTCTCCATTCCTACTTTCTCTCTCTACTTCTTTCCAATCGCTTCTCTTTCTGTTTTAGCCAGCTTTCAGTTACTGTAATGAAATCGAAAGGCATGCTATTTTATAAAGAATTGTTTTGGCTCATGATTTTGGAAGTGCAAGGTCCAAATAACACGGCGTGGGCTTTCACTCACGTCAGGGTGGAGTGTGAGGATTTTCTGTGGTTTTTCTCCCTTTTACACAGTCACCAATCACTGGGGCTCTACCCTAATTACTTGATGTAAACTAATCACCTTCCAGAGACTGGCCTATCAACATAGTCAGGTTAAGTTTTTACCCTCTTAATATCATTAACAAGAGATTTTAGAGATCGAACTATGGTTTCTGGGGAGACAAACCACAATCAGACTATAGCACTGTCTCACAGAAGCCAGAACAATCTCCCTGTTTTATATATACCCAGTCAGCTATTCTCTATGATTTAAAATTTTCCTGCTGCTTGTGAATGCCAAGGTCTCTGGTAAGAAGGCTACTGTCTTTTGGTCCTTTGTATATGCTTTGGTTTTTCTCCTTGCAAGTTTTAAGGTTTATCAGTCATGACATATTTTCCAAATGCTTCCTTCTTTTTGTTTTCCTTTTCCCTTTGGAACTCCTGTTATCTGCAGGTTGACTCTTTAATTCCATCTGTCAGATTGAAGCCAGCATAGTCTACATAGTGAGTTCCAGGCCAGCTGTGGCTACAGGGAGACACTGTCTCAAAAAAGAACAAAACAAAACAAACTAAGTATAATTTTATGAATTTCCAAGAATGAAGGAAACATTAAAGTCTTCAGGTAAAAAAATCTAAAACTCTCAAACTGAAAACTTCATAGGGGAGAGATAATAAAACCCCTAATGTAATACAGTAAAGTCAAAGAGCCTCAAAAACCTCAAAGGCAAACAGGAAATTTGTGTGGTAAGGCTACTTTATAAAATAGTATCTTATATACTTTATAAATATACTTTAATCGTTATAGTGTATAAATTCTCTGATGGATCTATCCTTGTTTCGTTCTCCAATGAGACTAAATAATCTACAGAGTTTGTCTTTCTTTTCTTTCCTTTTTCCAGTGCTGGGTATGGAATACAAGACTTATTCATGCTAAGCAAGAGTTCTGCCACTGAGCTACAACCCTGTTCTTTACCTAGTCTTGATTTTATGGTAACTCCGATGATTTGTGAAAGTAAGATGCTTGTTTCTGTTTTAAGCTAGATATTCGCTACCAGATCCAGGAGGTAGGCATTCAGGTTTAAGTTTTCCAAGAGCTCATATCGTTTTAAAAGCTTTTATTTATCTTTATTTTGTGGATATGAATGTTTTGTTTACATGTATGTAAGTGCACCTGTGTTGTGCAAGGATGGCAGAGGCTAGAAGAGGCTGTCAGATGCCCTGGAACTGGAGTTACTGTCAGTCATCAGCTACCATGCGGGTGCTGGGAACCAAACTGGGGGCCTCTGCAAGAACAGCTAGTATTCTTGACTGTTGAGCCATCAACTCTAGCCCTAAGATCATATCTTTTAATATGAATAGTGGTTAGTTTTTGTTATTGTTTGCTTGATTTTTTTGAGAGAGGATGTCACTCTGTAGTCTTGGCTGGCCTGGAACTCAGTATGTAGATAAAACCGGCCTTGCTCTCACAGAGATCTGCCTGCCTTTGCCTCTCAAGTGCTGGGATTAAAGGCATGCATGCATCTTAGTTTTTAATGCATAATTTCTAAAACCAATGAGGTATGTACATCATAGACTAATGCTGTTGAATGTGCATTGGTACAGATTGCTTGCAATGAAATACCTTCAGTTCACATTCTTCACTAAATAGATGTCTCAAATTATCTTGTGATAAAGGGTTGAGGCTTGAAGCCTGCAATTTCCCTTGAATCCTAATTGGAGTTTGATAGTTATCACATTCATTTCTTAAAAGTAATGCAAATAAAAGATTATTCCAACCTCAGTCACCTCAGTCTAATCTAATGATCTGAACAACCTACACAGACTCGCTCTTCTCTGCCATCTGGCTCTTCCCTTATGCTTTCTGAGGATGCTGCTGCAGGCTAACCTGTCTACCTTTCCACCTTACCCTGCACCCTGGCTGCCATCCTCTGCCGGACTAACACTCCTGTGCTATTGGTTTTTGCATCATATGTACCTGCACATAAATTTATACCAATTTCACCTTGAATTGTCACTCACTTTTTTTTTTTGGTCTTTTCAAGACAGGGTCTCCCTGTAGCACCAGCTGTCCTGGAACTCACTTTGTAGACCAGGCTGGCCTTGAACTCACAAAGATCCACCTGCCTCTACCTCCCAAGTGCTAGGATTAAAGGCGTGCGCCACCACACCTGGCTGTCACTCACTTTTGAAGGAGAGGAGTTTTCCTGGACCAGTCATCCATAGGAGGTGCAAACCAAGGAGCAGGCAGGGTCATACCCTAGGTCTGCAAGAACGCCTTTGACATAGACTCTTGGATGTGTGTTCCTTAGACATAACTTCTCCCTGGACACACAAATACTCATGATGCAGCTGGTTTATAAGACTCAGCCATCTCCCTTCCTTCCCACTTCACCAAGGCACCTAATGGCTACATGGTGATATATCTGGCAACACGTCCTTGCTGTTGGAAGCTCCTCATCAATCTGAATCCAGGGGAATTCTAGCCACCAGCCCTCAGGAATTATTTATATTGCCCCTGGGCGTGTACTGCTTCCTTCAGAGGATGTCGACTTTCTTATCAGGTAGAGGTCCTGACAGTTATTTTACTAAAGCAATTGGGGGGGGGGGATTTTTGAGACATGGTCTCCCTTTAGTCCCAGCTGGCCTGGAGCTCTCTATGTAGACCAGGCTGGCCTTGAACTCACAGAGATCTGCCTGCCTCTGCCTCCTGAGTGCTGGGATTAAAGGTGTGCGCCACCACACCCGGCCTAGTAAAGCAAATTTAATATAAGTAATTGTTTGAACAGGCCTTAGAGAACAGAAAATGCAAAGAGTTCTCAGCATTAGCACCTAGAACTGGAAGGATAAAGGGGAGGGGTCAGATGTTAAAACCTCGATGCGGACCAATGAGAATGGATGCCTGCCAGCCAAGTGGTGGTTGGCATTTCAGAGGGGATGAGATGAGGCTGATGTTTTGAGACTATAAACAAAGCTGAAACCAGGACCCAGCCTTTCCTGGAGCTGTTTGCCCCTGGTAGGAAGAGGTGGTACTTCCCAAACCACGGTCCTCTTCTATTTCCTTCCCTTCTACCCTAGCATACCTGGCTGGCAGGATTAAGCAGGTGCATTCAACGTGAGAGTCCAGGTAGGAAGCAGAGGGCATTGGGTTTGAGGCTGAGGGCCAGCAGTGCTTACCCCTGTCTTCTGAGACCTGCAGCATGGGCATCTTTTCCAGCTGTTCACCTTTCTGATCTTCCTGCTGCTGCCCGCCCCTCAGCAGACGTGGAAGCTCTGCTTGCAGAGGACTCCTGATCTCGCTGAAAATAGAGTTTGCTTATTCTCGTAACACTTTACAATGTGGTTTTGTTTGTTTAAAAATATTTTATTATGTTTATTTATTTATGTGTATGAGTGTATTGTCTGCTTGTGTGTAAGTGCACCCATGTCATGCAATGCCCATGGAGGTCAGAAGAGAGCACTGGATCCCCTGAAACTGGAGTTATGGGATGGTTTTTAGCCTCTGTGTGGGTGCTAGGAACCAAACCCAGATCCTCTGCAAGAGCAGCCCGTGCTCTTAATGGCTGAGCCATCTCTC
Source organism: Rhizomys pruinosus (assembly GCA_009823505.1). NCBI lineage: Eukaryota > Metazoa > Chordata > Mammalia > Rodentia > Spalacidae > Rhizomys > Rhizomys pruinosus. The sequence continues at coordinate 51,363 of VZQC01005607.1, forward strand.
TAGTCTTCCTCCATATTCTTCTTAATTGATTAATTTTGTTAAAAATTTTACTTTAAAATAGTTATAGATTCACAAGAAGTTGCAAAATCCTGTATTTGGAGTTTCCTATACCCTTTACTCTGTGCCATCAATAGTAACATTTTGCAATATTATATTACAATATCACACTAGGGAATGGACACACTTGGAGGTTAGTCTAATATCCCCAGTTTTGTTGGCTTTCCTGTGTGTGTGTGTGTGTGTGTGTGTGTGTCTGTGTGTCTGTGTGACTGCATGGTAATATCTAAATCTATTTCCTGTGTAGAGATGTTTAATCACTACTACAGTTGAGGAGACCAGTTTGGTAATAACAGGGCTATTTTATGTTATCTCCTCCTAGTCATCCACCATTTCTAAGCCTCTGATAAGCACTAATGTATTCTCCACCTCTACAGCTTTGTTATTTCAAACATGCTATGTATATTGAATGATGAAACATGTAACATATAACAGAGTAACAGGTAATATGTACCACTCTACTTTGTTTAACTCCCTTGAGAGTCATCTAGGTTGTGTGTTTTAACAATTAATTGTTCCTTGCTACTGCTTCATGCTATGTTCTGGTGTGGATCAGTAGGTCGTATAGCCATTTTGGCACTGAAAGTGTGTGTGCGTGTGTGTGTGTGTGTGTGTGTGTGTGGACAATCTACAAGAGTCACTTCTCTCCTTCCACCATGTGGGTCCTGGTGATCGAATTCAGGTTGTTGGCAAGCATTGTTATTTACTGAGCCATCTTGTCAGCCCCTATCTGCACATCTTGAGTAAAATATTTTGGTTTTTGGCCCAGGATTTTTGAACAACTGAATTTGAGGCTATGTGTTTCAGATCCAAGTTCTTTGTTGAAAACACATGTTTCAAGTAGTCGTTTCCATTCTGCAAGTTGCTTTTTTGTCTTCTTACTAAAATCACTAATAGAGCAAAAGGTTTTTTTAATTTTGTGTAAATTTGTTAAATAAATTAAAATTTATTTTCTAGGTCATGCTTTTAATGTTAAGTCTAACAATTTGAGGATATTGATTTCTAAAACTTGAGGATATGTTTTCTAAAAGTTTTAAAATTTCACATCTGAATCTACTTTCTGTTTGAACCTCTTTTACATGGTATGGTGCTGAATCAATACTATTGAGCTTTCTGTCAAATTATCAATGTGAACCTGGGATCACTGCACTCCTAAAGCAGGCTTAGTGTCATCCATGTCTCCTCCTGCATCCTGCTGCTCAGCTCACAAACAGAATGGATGTGATTGTTCCTAACAGCAGCTTAGAGACTACTAAACTCAGAAATAATTTATTACTTGTAAGCCAGGTGATTCTTGGATTCTTTTAACTGGATTTGTAAAATAGGGAAACAAAAGTTAAGTCAAAGTGCTTATCTGACCAGTCAGGATTGCTTTTGAAATGTACCATCAAAACGACTATCACTCACATACCTACCCCAACTCAGGCCTCTACTGGGAAGTGGTGACTGAGCTACTAACTAGGCCTCTGTGACATGCTACCATATCTGTAAGTACTAAGTCCTCAAACTCATTTTAACTGAGAACATCTCTTTCCACCCAGATGGGGTTTCTGTAGAGGAGATCTGTTTGGGAAAGGGGCAGGATTCCCATCTTTCTTCATTCTGTTCCTGGAGTTTCAGATCCATAAAGACCAAAGCTTAAAAAAAGAAAAAAAAAAAAAAAAAAAAAGAGACTAAGGTTGGCTGGGAGATGGCCTAGGAGCGGTTTAAAGAGCGGCCGACGCTCTTAGCAGAGGACCGGGTTCGATCCCCAGCACCAACACTATGGCGGCGAGAATACCAGTCTGAAACGGACCAATAGTCCAAGGAGACTCCAGTGTCCCAGGGGAATCGAGACCCTTCTGACCTCACGCGGCATTGCACGACACGGGTGCACAAACTTGCATGCGACAGCAACATTCATAGCCAATACAAAGAATAATAAATTGATAAAACATTAAAAAAAAAAAAAAAAAAGACCAAAGCTGAGTGGTGAAGGAGAAGAGTCCTGCTGGTACTTCCCCAAGAGCACATGTTCTCTGCCCCTGGCAGATGTTACACTTTAAATTGATTTTGTGGGGCAGTTCTGCTGATTCTTAGAGATTCTCATCACTGGGACCTTTATTTCTGTTGCCCTTTCAACCCAGGAGAATGATGTTCATTTTGTTTAATGTGTGCCCCAGACTAGAGTTAATTTCTTTCTTAGCCAGCATACCTTATCCAAAGAAACCTTTCAGTGTCCACAATTAAGCTTGTCTCCTTAGGACAGATTAAGTCTTTTCTGATAAAATCAATTGCTGTTGTCAGATAAGGATTGGTCAGAAGCAGTCTTTAATGGAAAGGAAGAACGAAATAAGTATTGAGGCTGTTGGATAGGTCATACTTGGGTTTTCAAACAGTGTAGCAGTATCTATTGCTGCATAACCAATTATCCTAAACTCAGGCAATTTGGGCTGCTCAAAGAGGTAACCTGGTCTGGTCTCTGTCTGCTTCCTCTGGTAAGGCTCTCTTCTGTTCTTAGGGTTGGAGGCTCAGGGCTTTACCTGGGTGCCTCTCCATCTTGCACAGGCTAGCCCAGGTTTGTTCTCAGGCACCAGGAAGAGATGCCAGCTGCAATGGTTACAACGGCATGGGCATGAACACACACAGCCTCACCTCTGCCACAGTGCACGGCTCAAATCAGTCGGGCAACCAGGCATGTCAGATTTGAAAAGAGGATGTGGGGAAATTAAAGGAGTTACACATAATTTGTGGCTGATTTTAGTATCTACCATGATACTTTATTCCCTGAATGTCTCCTCTTCTACTGCCCTAAGAGAACAAGCCAAGTAACAGAAAATAGGGAATCAGGACAAGAGTGACACCAGTCTGCAAGTCATCCATATCACTCCTTCAACCACCGACAGTAAGAATGTCCTGAGAATCAGACACTACTACCTTGAACCAGGAGACTGAGACTAGAAAGATAAGCAATTAATGCTAGTTACAGTTCTCCTTTTTTGGCCTATGATATCAAACAAATAGGTCTTTTTTTTCTTTTACAAGTATTGAAAAGTGTTAATTTGGGCTCAAAAGACCAGCCCAAGAAGTTATTTTGCAGTAGTAGTTGCCATAACGTTCAAGATCAATGTCAGACATTGTGCCCAGATGCTCTGTGATACATTACATCTGCCTGATGCTCAGTGTGGCAGGGAGGTATTTGGGGCATGATTTCCATTTTCCATCCATGTTCTTTTTTTTTTTTTTTTTTTTTTTAAAGTATTGACTCAAATTTTATGAAGATATTTGAGTTTTTTTCCTGACCTGTATCTAGAACATGTGGCTGCTTGAAAAGGCAAATTCTGAATGTACTGAAATGGGCCTAATCTAATTACATGTGCAGACGTGAAGGTTCAATGCAAAACAGCAACTATGACAAACATTTCAGAGCAAAATGTAGCCTAACAATTTAAGACAGTTTATTTTGAAATATTTTCATGGTTTTACTACATAAACAAATTAGCTGGAAATGGTACATTTTTACTCATTTCCCTCCACCCACTCATATGGAAGAGAAAGTATATTTTTATAACTTAAAAAATTAGTTCTTTTTCCCAAGCAAATGAGCAGTTGGAATTTTCAAGGCATTTTCCAGCATCACGCCCGCATCCTGGGGAGCAGAAAGAAGTTCTTTGTGTTCCAGGAAGGGGGAAACACCAGCTAGCAAATACCTCTTGGCCTTTGTACAACGATGCTATTAGTACGATATGTACTTAAATGATAGATTTAGACTAGTGTTTAGGCTCATGGCCAATGCATAATTACCTACATTATTGCTGAAACAGCAAGATCATGCAGTGTAAGATGATCGACACTTGATACATTCAGTTTACATATCAGTGCTTTGGTGAATACTATCTCTGTTTGTATCTCTGAGTTGATTACAGAATTATACAAATTGTTTTTAAAAAATATAACAAAAATACTCTTTGATGCTTTGACTATGACATAGGAAAATGTCATAGCAGCTGTAGGGGAGTCTGATCCCATCCCCACTGCTCTGCTTTCATTCTGTTGCTGTGATGGATAAAACATCCTAACCAAAAGCAACTTGAGAAGAAAAGGGTTTGTTCCACTTTACACTTCCAGGTCACAGGTCATCACTGTGGGAAGTCAAGGCAGGAACTCAAGGCAGGATTGCTCACTGTTCCATGCAGCATTGCCTTCAATCAAGGAAGAGACTCAAGGCCAAGGGCAGAACTGCATGATGCTGCTGCTTGGTAGCTTGCTGGCTCAGGCTCAAGCTTAGCCAGCTTTCTTTTTTTAGATGAGGCTGGCCTTGAACTCACAGAGATCCACCTGCTTCTGCCTCCTGAGTGCTGGGATCAAAGGTGTGCACCACCATATCCACTAGCTTTCCCATACAGGCCAGGACCACTTGCCCAGGAAGTGGTACTACACACTGGGCTGGGCCCTCCATATCAGTTATGACAGTGAAGACGATCCCTCACAGACACGCCCATAGAACAGCCTGATAAAAACAATGACTCACTTGAGACTCTTATTCAGGTGATTATAGGCTGTATTAAGTTGATAGTTAATGCAAATGAGGACACCCGCCACCTTACCAGCTGCATTGGGGCATGTTTAGGCATCATCACCAATTGTTGTCCATGCTTACTGCCGTTTAAGTTTTCTCAATATTTATTAATATTCATGTTCTTTCTTCAGCCTACTCCACTGAAGAGGCTGACAGTGACCCTACTTGTAATCAGTGATGCCTGATCCCTCAATAGCAACCCCTACCACACCTGAGTAGTATATTCTTCATGAGACTTCCTGGTCTGTCTTCTACTTTTTCCAGTTCCTCTTCATTCCTCTTCACGTTGAAGTGCCCAGAGTGTCATCCTGGGAGTCTCTACATCTTCGGTTGATAACCCAAGAAGGGTCAATGGATTCAAATTCCAAATTTAAATTTCTATTTCTGATCATCCTTTTGAACTAGGGACATAAATCAAGCTGTCTGCTTGTCCTCCTTTCCCTGGGCATCTGGTAGCCGTCTCTAACCACATTCCACAGTGACTGAGACCCCTCTCTGAGTCACGCTGTAGATGTCTCTAACCATATTCCACAGTGACTGAGAGCCCTCTCTGAGTCATGCTCCAATGCCGCTCTTCTTCTGCTAGTATTGGCAACACTGCTTCCAGTGTACAAACCAAGCTCATAGTCAGCTTTAATTTCTTTTATCCCACACACCTTGTTCCAACTTATTAGAAAACTTTGTTGAGTCTATGAGAAAAATATCTACAGCCCTCACCATGTCACCGCCTCCACTGCTCATCAACCTGCTTTAAGCTACTGTCTCATCTGGATTTTTGACATAACCTTCCAGATGACATTGTTGCTTAGATTATTGCTGTCTTAAAACGTTAGTGTGATCATGTGATTTCTCTATTCCAGGTTTGCTAATGGTTCCTGTCTTGCTTAGAGAAAAAGGGAAGTATTTACAAAGGCGTTGTAGGATTGGCTCACCCAGCTTCCTAAACTGCATGGTGGTTCCTCACACCATCTCCTGTTCTAGCACACTCAATTGTTTATTCATTTGCTATTTCTGAAATATATCTGACATGTGCTCATGTATGTCTTTTGCCTTTGCTCCTTCATCTCCAGATTTTTATGTGTGGTCAGATAATCACGTGGTTCCATTACCCTCTCTAGAATATATTCAAACCTATCAAATTACTTTCTTTTATTTATTTATTTTGTATGTGTATGAATGGACTGTCTGCATGTAGGTCTGTGCACCCGTGTCATGCAATGCCTCAGAAGTCAGAAGAGGGCGTCGGATTCCCCTGGAACTGGAGTCAAAGATGGTTTTCAGCTGCCATGTGGGTGCTGGGGATCAAACCCGGGTCCTCTGCAAGAGCAGTCGGCACTCTCAACCGCTAGGCCATCTCTTCAGCCCCTCAAATTACCTTCTAAATAACCTGATGATGCTCATAGATTAGTGCTGCTGTCAGATTTGGTCAAGCTTCTTTTTTCATTGGTCAGTGGTGACTGCAGAAACTTATAACTGGACAAAGTACAGAGAATAAATAGTTATTGCATGCCCACCGTATTTGTTACTTCCCTATTGCTGTGATAAAACACCATGACTAAGGAAGGCAACCTATAGAAGGAATAATGTTTTTGGCTTACAGTTCGGAGGTTTAGAGATTATAATGGTGGTGGGGGCAGGGGCGTGGTGGCAGAGGTGACCAGAGCAGGAAGCTGAGCACTCACATCTTCAAGCAGGCACAGGAAGCAGAGAGCAACTGGCAATCCAGCAAGGCTTAAGAACTCTCAAAGCCCAACCTCAGTGCTGTGCAGCCTGGTCACACCTCCTAAAACTTCCCCAAACAATTCCATCAACTGGGGACAACATATGCAAAAGCCTGTGTGGGACCTTCTCATTCAAACCACCGCACATACTGTAAGAGATATGCATAACATATACCATCCCCCTTGAAGGCTCAGGAAACGCTGCAGAATAAGGGATAGAAAGAACCCAGGAATGGCTGGGGAATGCAGTATGGAACACTGACTTTCAGGTATAACATGGCTGTTGCGCTTTTGAAGTCACCTCAGCTTTGATTACCTGCATAACATCTGCATAAGATTGGGCTGATCAATACCCTGCTATGAGAAGGGAGGGACTCTCAGTGCCCCAGCACTTCCTGAGGCTGATGGGGGCAGGGAGAGACATTTCTTCAGTGATGTAGCTACGGGTAAGGTGGTCCTGCTCCTGTAAACAAACTCTCATCCCTGTTCCTGTAAACAACCCTAATGAAACTCATTGGGTCATTAAAAAAAAAAAAAAAAAAAGACTTGGAAGCAGAAGCAGAAGAGGAAGGGAATTCCCAGGGATGTGAAGGGGACAAGGGAGACAAGAGAGGGTAATGGGGAGTGAATATGATTGGAATACATGTACATATATGAAAATGTCATATTGAAATTTATTATTATGTGTAACTAATATATACTAATAAAACATTTAAAAAATTGTTCAGATGTCCTCTCAAAAAATGGCAAGAGTCATTCCTTTCCTTCTCCACTTTAATTTATCCAAAGCTTATCCTCTCTTTTCATAGACTTAGTACTTTTATTTATTGCCCTGCCCCCAGCTAAAGTGCAGGTATGAGACAAGAGAGCATACAAGACGGTTTTCTCATGGATGCATCGTCAGTGCTGAGAACACATAGTAGGCACTAATGGACGAATGAATGGATCAGTGAATGAAGGTCTCCATTTCCTCTGCCCGAGCCTGAGCTGATAGCCTTTCCTCATGCAAATGAGGGATAAGTATGTTAACTGTGCCCTTGAACACCTTGCCAATGGTAAAAAAATTAAGTCAGAATCTCTGAAATGATTATTGCTGTAAATATAACCAACATATTATGCTGCCGCTTGAAATGTAAAGTAAACATTATTTTCATTGGGAAGGAAGCTAGTTATTTGCATTAAACCCTTGCTCACCTAGATGTTGAAGGGTAATTAAGGGGGCAATGCAGTGCGCCCGCAGAACTGAAAGGCAAGATGGATCTTAATTTTGAGTTGTGGCTTGATTATATCAATTTGTCATTCTTCTACTTTTATTACTCGCTGAATGAAAAATGAACTGAAACTTTATTTTACAATTCCCTACATTTACCAAGTTTTGAAATTCAGTAAGAAATGTGTCTTAATTTTTAAAATTTCCCCTTAAGTATAAGATTCTTAATTATAAGTAGCTTGAGTTCAGAATGGAATTTCAATGATGCCATTAGGTGGGCAATGTGATGTGGTGGAAAGGAATTTTTCTTTGTTTATCTGGAGGGTTTCTCCTTTTGCCTTTGCCAATACTTTTTTTTTTTTTTTAATTTCAAGGAACTCCTAACACTCTCATGTTTTCATACTGCAAAATAATAAGAAAAATGACTATTTTTTCACGAGAACATTGTCATGTTTATAAATGAATATCCGTAAAGGTTGAATTATTTTATTCTATTTTTGGTCTTTTTGAGACAGGGTCTCCCTGTAGCCCCAGCTGTCCTGGAACTCATGATATAGACCAGGCTGGCTTTGAACTCACGGAGATCCACCTACCTCTGCATCCCGAATGCTGGACTAAAGGCATGTGCCATCATGCCCAGCAGGTTGAGTTATTTTACAGTCCAAGGAAGATATTCTCAATTTTAATTTTAAGTGCCATTATATATTTAATAGGGAAATGGTTGTTGGAACTGATGGAGTGAACCCAGGGATTGAAGAGTTGTGAGGAACATCAGCATGTGCTGTCTTCGTTCACACGAAGGCCTACATCTGGCTCTAAATTTTTATATTCTTTTTTCTTGATGATTTGTGTATTTTATACATTACCTTTAAGTCCAATTTAGATACATTCCCCTCTCCCTGCCCCCCCACCCTACCCCTTCTACCCCTTCATGTATGTCTCCTGCCGTACATGCCTTACATCATTCTCTCAGTCTTTCCAAAGTTTTTCACTGCAGAGGCTTGTTGTTTGGGCAGAATTTAACTGTATCAGTCAGTTCATTGACCCAGTCTTTATGTTGTTGTTGTTGTTGTTGTTCTCTCCTCTTTGTATTGCTCCAAAATATGCCTATATTACTATCACATATGTATAAAAATTATGACCTCCTAAACTGTACGTTAATTCCAAAATATGTTTAAGCACTCACATTTTTCACCTTTAATTTTATATTACTCTAAGATATGAATACATTCCTTCCACCGATATACAGTAATTAGAAAGTCTGAAAATAAGTGGTAGGTCAATTCTAAGTCCCTTAAGAGTTTCATATTATGACAGCACATTTGCTTTCAGATAAAAATAAATATAACAGGGTGGGCGAGTGGCTCACGCCTGTAATCCCAGCTGCTTGGGAGGCTGAGGCAGGAGAGAGAGTGTCTGATAAGTTCAAAACTAGCCTGAGCTCCAGGCGGTGTGAATGCTTGCAATAGTTATGAGTGAGTGTGGGCTGCCTCTGAAAAAAGAAAAAAAAGATGGGAGGCAGAGGCAGGCGGATCTCTGTGAGTTCAAGGCCAGCCTGGTCTACACAGTGAGTTCCAGGACAGCTGGGGCTACAGGGAAACCCTGTCTGAAAAAGACCAAAAATAAATAAATAAATAAATAAATAAATAAATAAATAAATAAAACAATAATGTTGTTCAGTTTGCCTTTCAACTGGGGATTAAGTGTTAGCATCCACAAATGAGGGTAACCATTTGTGGAATTCACATTTTTCCCCTTTAATTTTATATTACTCTAAAGTATGCATACATACCCTCCCTCCATATACCACAGTTAGAAAGCCTGAAGATAAGTGGTAGGTTAATTCTAGATCCCATTAAGGTATTCACATTATAATGGTGCAGTTGCTTTCAGGTAAAAGAAAATATTGCTTAGTTTGCCTTACTACTAGTTATTTGGTGCTAGCATCCACGGATGAGGGATACCATTCATTGTTTGTTTTTCTGGTATTGTGTTACTTCACTTAGCATAATGTCTTCTAGTTCCATCCATTTACCTGCAAAGTTCATGTTGTCATTTTTCTTTACTGCTCTATAGAACTCCATTGTGTAGATGTACCACATTTTCTCTAACCACTCATTGGTTGAGGGGAATTTGGGTTGGTTCCAGCCCTTTGCTACTGTGAAGAGAGTGGCAATAAACATAGATGTGCATGTATCTTTGTGGTAGGATTAATCTTGTGGGTATATACCCAGGAGTGGTATGACTGGGTCAGGTGGTAGACTCATTTTGAGTCTTTTAAGATTGTTTTCCATAGTGGTTGTATGAGCTTACATTCCCACCAGCAGTGGATGAGTGTTCCCCTTTCCCCATATCCTCTCAAGCATTTGGTGTCTTTTGTTTTCATGATCTTAGCTAGCCTTATAGGAGTGAGATGATATCTGAGAATGGTTTTAATTTGCATCTCCTTAATTATTAATGATGTGGAACACTTTTTAAGATGCTTCTCAGCCATCTTTATTTCCTCACTTGTGAAGTCTCTGTTCAGCTCTTTACTCCATCTTTTAAGAGAGTCATTTGTTTTCTTACTTCTTTGTTTTTTGAGTAGTTTATATATTCTGGATGTTAATGCTCTGTCAGATGTATCACTGGTGAAGAATTCCTCCCACTCCATGGGTTTTCTCTTCACTTCATTGATTGTTTCTTTCACTGTACAGAGGCTTTTGAGTTTAATGAGATCCCACTTGTCAATTGTTGACCTTATTTCCTGTGCAGCTGCTGTTTGATTTAGAAAGACTTTTCCTACATGTATGTCTTGTAGGTTGCTGCCAACATTTTCTTCTATCACCTTCAGAGTTTCAAGTTTCATGCTGATGTCTTTGATCCATTTGGAGTTGATTTTTGTATAGGGTGAGAGGTAGGAGTTTAATTTTATTCTTCTACAAATGGTGATCCAATTTTGCCAGCACCATTTGCTGAAGATGCTGTCTCTCTTACATTGAGTCTTTTTGGACCCTTTGTCAAATATAAAGTGCCTGAAACTGTATGTGCTCAAGTTTGGATCTTCAATTTTGTTCCATTGGTTTATGGGTCTGTTTTTGTGCCAGTACCAGGTTGTTTTTATGAAAATAGACCTGTAATATAGTTTGAAGTCTGGTATAGTGATCCCCCCCCCCGGTATTGCACTTTTCACTCAGGGTCGTTTTGGCTGTTTGGAGTCTTTTGTTTTGCCATATGAACTTAAGGATTTTTTTTCCAAGTCTGTGAAGAAACTCTTGGGGATTTTAATTGGGATTGCCTTGAATCTGTATATCAATTTGGGTAGAATGGACATTTTTACTATATTAATTTTTCTAATCCATGAGCATGGGAGATCTTTCCGTCTTCTGATGTCTTCTTCAATCTCCTTCTTCAGGGGTTTTAAATTTTTTGTTGTAGAGGTCTTTGGTGTCTTTGGTTAAGTGTGTTCCTAGGTACTTTACTGTTTTGTAGCTATTGTGAGTGGGAAGGTCTTCTTGTATTCCTTCTACAGTTGCTTATTGGTGTAGAGAAAGGCCACTGCTTTTTCTAGGTTAATTTTGTATCCTGCCACTTTACTGAAACTCTTAATCATTTCTAGGAGTTTTCCGGCAGAGTTTTAGCATCCTTTAGGTAAACTATCATATCATCTGCAAAGAGGGATAGTTTGACTTCCTCTTTTCTAATTAATACTCCTTTAATTTCCCTTTCTTGCCTTATTGCCCTTGCAAGTGTTTCAAGCACCATATTGAAGAGGAGTGGTGATAGGGGACAGTCTTGCCATGTTCCTGCCTTTAAGGGGAATGCTTCTAACTTTTCTCCATTTGGGATGATGTTGGCTGTAGGTTTGTTGTATATGGCTTTGATTACATTGAGGAATGCTTCCTCAATCCACTTCCTTCTTTTTTTTTTTTTTTTTTTTTTTTTTTTTTTTTTTTTTGTCTTTTTTTTTTTTTTTTTTTTTTTTATTTTTTTTTTTTTTTTTTTTTTTTTTTTTTTTTTTTTTTTTTTTTTTTTTTTTTTTTTTTAAAACTTTTATTTTTTATTTTTAATTGAAACCTTTGGCAATTTTCATATAGTTTGATAATATTTAGGTCCTCTCCCCTATCCACACTTACCCCTACTGCTCCTTGTCCCATTTAATGTACTCTCATACGTACATCATATGGCCTATGAGTCTGATCTGTGTCCCCAAATTCGGTGTGGTCCATCCATGCAGCCCACCAAAAGTCCCATCCCTGTAAAAGACTGTCTCTCCCACTCCAGGCATACATCCCAGTTTATACCGAAAGGCTCCCTAAGGGTTGGGCTGGGATTTTCTTCCCCCCTTCCTCATGTCTATGCTGGTAGGTAAAAAGCACTTGCCATACACGCCCGGCAACTGGAGTTCAATCCCAGCAGCCCGTAGAACCCAAACAGTGGAAGGAGGGAACCGATTCCTGAAAGTTGTCCCCTCGTGATTCCTAAAAAGTAGGCATGAGCACACACACACACACAAATGTTTTAAAAGTTCAAAGTCTCTTTTTAAAGTCTCTCAACTGTGGACTCTTATATAATAAAAAATGTAAAAACTAAACTGTTTTTAATATTAATAGTAATGGCTTAGGGCCAGAGGCATGGCTCATCGTAAAACGCCTGCTGGTCCATCATGAGAACCTGAGGTTTAGATCCAGGACGCACAAAAAAAAGAACCTGCTGACGATACCACAGCCTGAGACTGGATCTTGGGAGCCTCTAGGCCAGCCCAGTGTAGAACAATGGTGACTCCAGGTTCAAGGGAGGGACTGCACAAGCAAAAAAAAAAAAAGTGGAGAGAAATTGAAGATTCCCCCATGTTGTCTCTGGCTTTCATGTGCAAACAGCATGCAATATGTACAGTTTACACCATATGTTACATACACAGTACAACACCTACACATAAGCAATACACAAAGTTATGACTCAAATAACTGTGATTTGAAGATTTAGTGAAATTCTTCTGTTTTTTTTCTGAAAGTAGCTAGGCATGATGTACATGCCTAATCCCAACTTTTACATGGAATAAGTATGGAATCCATTTGAGATTAATGTAGCCACTAGTAAGACTTCAAAAGAAGATAGGAAAGGAAAGGAGGGGGACGTGGGGAAGGGGAGAGAAGAAGGAGAGGAAGAAGGGGAGGGGATGGGGAGGGGAGAGGGAGGGGAGGGGAGGGGAGGAGAGGGAAAAGGAGAGAAAGGGAAGAGGAGGAGAAGAAAAGAGGAAAAATCCATTGTTTCTCTGCAAGGACCTAAGAGACCCGCTAAAAAATAAATTTAATGGGAGTTGTATTTAAATTTAAAAAAATTTCAATTTCCTTCGCTTTGTTCTGCCCATGGTAACTGAGGGTGGTAAGTCCATCTAGGTAAGCAAGTAGATGGGGCTGGTCAATCCGTGCTGAAAGGGAAGATTCTCCATGCAAGAGCCTTGGCTATTTCTCAGTGTTCTAGCACACATCTGGCCAACAGCATGCATACAATATGCACTTGACCAGAGGATGCAAAGCACTGGCACCCTGGTTCTTTATGATATAGTTGGTGCCCTTGTTGGAAATGTTAAGTTTAAGCAGAGCTTGATTTTATATGCCAGCAGCTCAGGAGTTCCCTTTCGTGGGTCATGTAACCAGATACAGATGAAGACCATGTGGATTACATGAAGGGAGAAAATTCCCCATGTGCTGGAACACGTGACATGCTGATGATACAAACTTACCTTTCCAGTCTTCACTATCCTCTCTATAGAAAGACACATGCTCATTACTAACACCCAAAGTGGATTCTACAGAGTTTCTGGCTTGTGTAAAGAGGGTTCTCTTAGGGGGAATAACAAGACCATTTCTACAGTTCAGGAATTTCTAGGTCATTCAGAGTAAAATATGCTTGAGACATTGGCTTTTTAAACTGTACTACACAGAATAGAAATATATTAAGATTAAATATAGTTTACCTCAAATGTAAATTGTTTTTACAGTACTAAATACATAGAATTAAAAACAGCATACTCTCATTTATCTGGAACTCAAGTAATCAGAAAGTTCAATGTATTAGTCCTTTGCCCCATAAGCAGGACTCCAAAACAGCAATAGACGTTCAGTGATGACAACCATTCAGATCCAAGATCCCCAAAGATCTCCCAAGTTTTAAGAAGCAATTCATTTTTTGGGTATGTAATCAGGCTGATCTTGGCATTCCTATATTGAAAAACATATTCAAGGAAACATCTGTGTTGACATGTACAGACTTTTTTCTTGTCATTTTTCCCTAAACAACATAGTTAACCAATACTTTTAATAAGGTTGGACCATTCAGGCTGGTAATGACTATAAGGTAATTTTATATTCATAATTACCTATCACAAGCCATATCTCAGAAGTTATTTGAAGTACTGGAGCGTGTATGTATATTGTGCACAAATACAGGGCTATCAATAAGGAACTTAAGCATCTGGAGTTTGGCATGGAGTGGAGGGATCCTAGATGCAATCATGCACCAAATACAAGGGATCACTGTATACTTAAAATAACACTTATTTTACTAAACTCTAATGCTTACGAGGCTGTTTACACGCACAATACATATTGATATAGGTATATAATATATACACATACATACATACACATTTATGGATAATATGTTAAATAGAAAAATCAATTAGTAAAAAAATTCCATTCACTACCCATTATACAGAACCATAGGTTCATTACATCTGCTGCTTCTCAGATTTAGTACATCAGATACTGTAGTCCCTCTCCTGCAGTCTCTTTCTAATCAGTCTATTACACGTTCTCTAAGCTCTCCAATTCCCCTCAAAATAGCTCATCTTAACCTGTCCTTTCAAATAGCAACAATTTCTATGAACATCTTTTATTTAATATTGTTATTATACTAAATTTTTAGCAACTATTAAATTTGGGGGGAGAAATTAATGCAGTCATCTTAATTAGATCAGCAAAATTTAAATTATGGAGGAACTGAAATTTCTAAAATTGGCTTAAATGAGGCTAAAGTGCTCAAGTTTAATCAAATATCTCATTTTCTTTTTCTGTACTTAGGTACATTTTTTTTAATTTTTAAATTACCCTAATTTTCAATTGCTAAGACCTAACTCTCGCTTCAGAGTTTAACAACAATTAAAAACCTTTATTCATCAAAATTACTTTACTTTCAAAGAGTAAACATCAATTTAACCATTAGGAAATATCTGTAATATAGTCACATAAATTTACCTAAAGACATATAGCACTTTAGTAATATACTTGAAAAAATTACAGACTAGAGCAAAATGATCAAATATGTTTACAATTTAGCATAAGTTAAAGTGATTTTTAACATAATATTCTAAAAGAGCACTGCAGAAAGAAATCCATAGAATTTAGTGGTAAGTGTCTAGGTGATTGCAAGTTCATTAAAATGTTTTTTAATGAAGGTAACAGTGGTTGCACAAAGTCTAAAAAGCCTTGCTTTAGGGGGAAGGTTTTTGGCATTTGGCTACCTCTTCTAAATATGCTAAAAACAACGGCAAGGACAAAAACAATTTGTGCATAATTATCTTGTCAGTATTCTCTCAAAAAGATTTTTATGAATATTTGATGTGAAAAATATTCGAAAGTAAATTGACTTATATTTTTGTTCCCAGTAGCTACTTTAAAAAAACATTCTATTTTTTTAAAGTTAGCATGGTACAGTTATAATATTACGATATAAGCCTGTGGTAGAGCCTAATACTGCTTAGAAGATTTTTCAACTTATTATTTGTTTCCTTTCTACCCCACCAAATTGATTATAGTAAGTTACCTTAAAAAATAGTACATCGCACCTGTGAACAGCAATTATTACTGAACACTAGAATAATTATTATGATATTTAGAAAATACGGAGGTTAATAGGCAGGTCCTTTTATTACTTAAATGGCAAAAAATGTTTTATAAAAGCTAAAAACTTAATATTTCCTTTTATTACAAGAAATACGACATATGTATCTCTTGTATAGTAGGTAATAGTGGATATAAATATGTTTGTTTTCATTTGAAATAGTTCAACACTGTATTTGCTTAATAGAAGTAGATTAGCTCTAAAACCCAAGATTTGATAAGTTCAAAAATGTATGTGATTGATAAAAATAGATGAGCACCAAAAGAACAACAGTTTAAGACAGCCCCTTCAAAGTGTGTAAGAATACTCACATATTACAGCTAATTTACTACTCTTGTTATCATCAGAATGGTAAATACAATAAAAAGCTTGCTTCTCTAAATTCAAAATAAAGATAGGAGCTCAGAATTTTCCATATTAATTATGATAAATTATCATGTTAAGTTTACTGGATCGATTATCTTGAATAATAGTATTGGAATGCCTGTTTGAATTTCATGAGAACTTTTCAAGATAGGACTTAACTCTATTTTGACTTGCAATCAAATCCAGCGTTCAACTGAAGACCTTGCAACTTTTCTGAATTAACAAATACTTAACAAGGACCTGAATTTTAGATAATGATTTTTGCCAATTAACATGGAATGAAGAAACCCACATCTTATCGTAAATTGTAACTGTTAACAATGGGAAAGGGTTTGTTTGTGTCCACACATGCAATAGATCAGCCACGCTGACAAGGGAAAAGGTGAGCTCTCCTATAATACTTCCTCCATTCTGAGTCAACTAACAGAAATCACGGCATTATTCAAAACTCCTTTTTATTAAAGACAGTTGCAAAATCACTCTTTCATAGGTGCTACAATTTGGCTCAAAGCCTCCTAGAAGTTGAATGGCGCTGTTAAACCATTAACCACTCAGCTTCTGAACAGGAGGGAAATTATGCTTGTACAGACAGCAGCTAGGATTTCCTTCTCATGCTGATAGCAGAGCAGTCAAAATTAACAATGGATTATTCTTGTAATTAGGGCACAGGGCGGGGGAAGGAAAGGGGAAAAGAAGTTTGGAGCCTATCTTTCCCTCAGATAACCTAAAGATTTATACACTAATGCAACACCGCAAAAAACGATGGGTATTAACATTTGTTTGGGGGCACGATTTCAAACGCAAAATGGAACTTACAGAAAAGATAAGCTACTTAAATCTTAAAAGGAAAACTAAAAACTAATGGTAATTTTCTCATGTATCACGTTTCAAAGAAGAGCCCTTACACTATAAAGATCCCAATGAGTTCATGACAGCTTTATTCTGACAGCCGTAGATCCAGCTATTGTTATGCTCTGAAATTGTGGGAACTGCTGCCACCTATAGGACTCGAGCGGTACTGGCAGCGTTTTACTCGGCAATCCCCTCTACTGGGAACAGAAATGTCCTGAATGTGTAAGCACTTTTCTAAACACGGCAGGTGGCCTTCGGCTTTGGTTGCAAGATTTACCCTCGAAAGAGTTGGTTTAAAAGCTTTGTTGTGTTTGTAAATAACTTCCAACTTTGCCCTGAATCTTAAAGTTGCCAGTGATTTGCGATGGGAAAAAAGAAAAAACCCACCTACCTTTGAATCTGCAAAATTCAATGCCCTGCAACACAATTTTACAAAGTATCCTAGGTTGTTAATCTGATCTCACTTAGAGCCATACTGTACCATCCAGACCACAAAAGACCGAGGTACTCTGCTGAGACTCTACAAAGGGGCAAGGTTTAAGGAACTGTTTAAGTGCAAAATGCCAGTTAACCACAATTACTCCATCTTTCTACAATTCATTATACTCCCTGATGAAGTGACAACAAAGTTGACTGTTTCTTGAGGCTTCATTAAGCAAGGGTATGTGCTCTAAGAGCAAAGTTATACACTTCTGTGGCATGGATTCATAACTCAAGCTTGCAGGGTTTGGGAACGCGCCACCTTTAATCCCAGCACTAGGGCAGGAGCAGGAGGATCTCTGTGAGATGGAGGCCAGCCTGCTTCATACAATAACAAGTTCTAGTACAGGCCTGGCTGAGCTGAAGAGGTGAGATAACTATCTCAGGTGGGCGGGGTAGGGGAGAGAGAAAAGAGGGGGGAGAAGAGAGAGAGAGAGAGAGGAATATTCAATTAAAAATGTTTATTCTGTCCTCTCTCTGTAGAGATTTAGGGTTTGTTTTCAAGTACTATTCAGATCTTTGACCAAGAAATCACAGATTCCTAGAAAAATATTTAACAACGTAGCTTTTAACATTATATATTAAATCCATTGTGCATACACATATACTTTTGAGGCCAGTGCCACTGAAATAATCTTTCACTGCAGCCTTATACAGGTTGGCAATGCAGGCAATGCAACTACCATTGGTCCCTATGTGTGAAGTAACTGTCTTTACTTCAGATCAAATCTGCAAACTACTATTACTAACCACATTTAGAAACTAGTAGACTTTTCTTTAAAATTCTTCTTCATAAAGATGTGATAGATAGATGATAGAGTGATATACTTCTATACTTTTTCATGTTTTATTACCATTTTATTTTCCTAACCTGTATATCCTCACTATAATGGTTTCTCAGAGTCTCTGATCAGTACTATCTTTATTTTTTTTAATTTTTTTTTATTTATTAAAAAAAAAAAAAAAAAAGGGTTCCCTGTAGCCCCAGCTGTCCTGGAACTAGCTCTGTAGACCAGGCTGGCCTTGAACTCACAAAGATCCTGCCTCTGCCTCCCAAGTGCTAGGATTAAAGGCATGCACCACCACGCCCAGCTTCTTTTTTTTTAATGTAGGCACTGAGGGCTATAAACTTCCCTCTTAGGACTGCTTTTAAAGTATCCCATAGAATTTTCTGTGTTGTATTTTCTTTTTTGTTCAGTTCCAGGAATGTTTTTACTTCTTTCTTTATTTCTTCCTTGCCTATTAATTATTCAGGAGTGTGTTGTTTTGTCTCCATGTGTTCTTGTAGATAGTTGGGCTTATCCTGGTGTTGATATTGAGCTTTATTGAACTGTGTAGTCTGGTAAAATGCATGAAATTATTTCAATGCTTCTGGATTTGTGGAGGTTTTTTGTGTATCCCAGTACGTGTTCGATTTGGGGGAATGTTCCATGGGGTGCTGAGTAGAAAGTATATTCTCTAGTGTTTCAGTGGAATATTCTGTACATATCTGTGTGTCCACTTGGTGTATTGTGTTGTTCAGTTCAGATATCTCTCTGTTTATTCTTTGTCTAGTTGACCTATCTAATGGGCTCAGTGGAGTATTGAAATCCCCCCCCTACTAGTGTGCTGGGATCAATCTGTGTCTTGAGGTCCTGTAGAATTGTGTTTGTAAAGTTTGGTGCACCAAAGTTTGGTGTGTATATAGTCATGATTGTGAAATATTCATGGTTAATTGTTCCTTTGATAAGGATGTAGTGACCCTCTCTGTCTCTTCTGATTAGTTTTACTTTGAAGTCTATTTTGTCTGATATTAGAATAGCAATTCCTGCTTGCTTTTTGGTACCATTTGCTTAGAATACTTATTTATTTATTTATTTATTTATTTATTTATTTATTTATTCCCAATGTTTTTTTTATTAATTAATTTATTTATTTTAATATATAATGTTGTACAAGATTATCAAATCTAGACCCGTGTTCCCCACCCTATGCTCCCACCCCACCAGAGCTCATGCACTCTGACAAACATGCTTTTCATCTCTTTCTCAGTCTTTCTCGATATTCTCCATGTGGAAGTTGACTGTTTTGAGCAGTTCACTGTTTTCAGTCAGTTCTTTGATGCAGTCTTTTCTGTTGTTGTTGTTGTTACTGTTGTTGTTGTTGTTGTTTCCGATATGCATCACTCCCAACTGCTTGGACAAAAGGTCAAGGGGCCGTGCACAAGAAATACTTACAACTAGGCAATTAGCGCTAGCATCCACAGATGAGGGATACCATTCATCGTTTGTTTTTCTGGGACTATGTTACTTCACTCAGGATGATGTCTTCTAGCTCCAGCCATTTTCCTGCAAAGCTCATGATGTCGTCTTTCTTTACTGCTGCATAGAACTCCATTGTGTAGATGTACCACATTTTCTCTATCCACTCATCAGTTGAGGGGCATTTGGGTTGGTTCCAGCTCCTTGCTATTGTGAAGAGAGCTGAAATNTTTTTGCTGTGTATAGTAACCTGGGTTGGCATTTATAGTTGTTTTGTACTGGGAATACTTTGGTTCAAGTTCTTCTGGCTTTCATTGTTTGCACTGAAAAGTTACCTGTAATTCTGATGGGTTTTCCTTTATATGTAACTTTGTGTTTGTGTGTGTGTGTGTGTGTGTGTGTGTGTGTGTGTGTGGCTTTCAGTATCTTGTCTTAGTTTTGGGCATCTAGTTTTAACTGTGATATGGTATGGGGCATTCCTTTTCTGATCTTGTCTATTTGGTGTTCTATGTGCTTCTTGTATTTGTATGGGTTTGTCGTTTTTCAGTTTGGGGAAATTTTCTTCTATTATTCTGTTGAAGATCTGATCAATACCTTTGTCCTGGGATTCTTCTCCTTCCTCTATCCCTATGATGCAGAGGTTTGATCTTTTTATAGTGTCCCATATTTCCTGATTGTTCTACTCTTGTGATTTAAAAAATTTTTCATACTCTTTGTTTGAATATTGCAGTTCTTCCACCTTGTCTTCCAGTGTTGATATTCTACTTTCTGCTTCATCCAATCTGTTACTGAAGCTTTCTCCCATCTTTTCCTGCTTATTGGATGAGTGTGCAATTTCCTTTTTCACTTCATCCTGTGATTTCTTTAGTATTTCCAGGTCCCTTTGGAGTTTGTCATTCTCTCTTTCAGTGTGGGTTCTTCTTGTCAGTGTTTCCACTTCATTCCTGAGTTTGTCATTATGCCCCTTCATTTCCTTGAGTCTATTATTGTTCTTTTAAGATGTTTGTCCTGGGAGAACTCATTGTTGGGGTCTTCTAAAGGACTGTTAGATTTTGTCAGGGATTTATTATTTGCTTTTCCCATGTTGTTGATTTTCCTTTGTGCTCTTGGCATGTGGATTTGATTTGTTGTTTATAGTCTGATATGAAATTCAATTGCTTCTTCCTTTGGTTGAAGGCCTGTTCCTCTAGGTTGGAAGGTTGGCTGTCTCTTCTGTTACTTTGTGCTCCGAGTCACCTTCTCTGTTCCCATCAGGATGGCCATAAGGTGTGTGTGGGGGGGGCGGTAGCTCTTGTTTTGCCTGCCCAATCCTGTCACTACCAAGGTGACCGTAGGGCCTTACCCAATCTGGTCTGGAAGTTGGAGCAGCTCCAGAGATCCTGCACCTGAAGCAACAGGGCTGGGATGGTCCTGGGTCCCTGGGCTGGAAGCAACAGGGCTCAGATGGTTTTGGAACCCTGTGCCAGAGGCGCCAGGGCTGGGAAGATCCTGGAACCTGCCTCCTGAGAGGCTCGCAGTGTCATTCTCCCTGTCCAAGAAGTGAAGATGCGAGGATGGTCTTGGAACCATGAGCCGGAAGTTACTGGGCTCGGAGGGTCTTGGAAACTTGTGCCAGAGGCGCTAGGGTTGGGAAGGTCCCCGAACCTGCCTTCCAAGAAGCCTGACCTGTCACTCACCTATCACTCACTGGAAACGATTGGGCTGGGAAGGTCCTAAATTTTTATATTCTTAAAAATATTTAATAAATTCAAGATGTTGTACTATAGGTAAATGATATAATTCTTTTCACTTTAGAAAAACTTCATGTCCTACTTGAAGCTAGGAACTATCAATGACATTGTAGACAAAGCAAAAAGAGACATTTTGCTCTCATTTTGACCTGAAGAACAGTGGTGGTGGTGACAGTGGTGGTGGTTTTAAAATTGTGAGGTAATGGTGGTGGCACGATGGTGGTAGTTTTGGTGGTTGTGATGGTGGTATTAGTAGCAATAGGGTTAGCATGATAAGGGTAGTGATGGTTGTGATGATGGTGATATTGGTGGTGGCAGAGTGATGGAGGTGACAGCAATGGTGGTGGGGATATTGGGGTATTTGTCTTGGCCCTAATGTGTTGGCTAAGGTAATCTGGCTTCATCTTAAAGGGCTGGCTTAAACTGATAAATAATTATCCTAAAACCCTAGATCTCAATACTTTGATATATTTTTTATTTATTATTTATTATTTTTTATGTGTATGTATTAGTCAGGGTTCTCTAAAGAAACAGAAGCAATAGGATGAGTATATATAACTATATACAATTTATTGATTTGCTCACGTGACGGAGCTCAACAGTAGCGCCGAACTGGAGAGGCCGGGAATCCAGGGAACCGCTCAGTCTGCAAGGCTGGATGTCTCAGGAGTCCCAGTCTAGTGCTGAAGGCCCGAATGGATTCCAGGAGATCTGCCGGTCTCGGTACACGCTGGGATCCGAAAGGTTGATCACAGCAGCAAGGCAAACTCACCAGATGAGAGAGAGGCAAGCCGCAGGAAGAAGGAAAAGGGACCAGCTCCCGCTGCCGTGGCCTTAAATACTGCCTGCCGGCAGAAGGTAACACCCACATTTGGGGT
Source organism: Rhizomys pruinosus (assembly GCA_009823505.1). Taxonomy (NCBI): domain Eukaryota; kingdom Metazoa; phylum Chordata; class Mammalia; order Rodentia; family Spalacidae; genus Rhizomys; species Rhizomys pruinosus. Next base: position 73,339 of record VZQC01005607.1, read on the forward strand.
GGGCCATCCGGGTTGAGGTGGTCCAATCAGAAGACCCTTTTCTCTTATTTGTTCCTTAGTCCAGTCAAGTTGACACCCAGGATTAACCATGACAAGTCCACCCCTTGTCAACTTGACACCCAATAAATAGCCTCTGCTTAAATGTCAATTGCAAACGATGGCAGGGTCATAATTCCACCTAACATGTTATAAGTATCTCATGTGCAATAGCAAAACATTATATCTTAGAGTAGGTGGTAATGTCCTTGAGAAGAACTTAGTCCTTCAGTATCTAATAACCTAAATATGACAACACTTAACACATATCTCAGTTGCACATTCAAAGGGGAACACAAGTATCCACTTAATATACATACATATATACATATATATATATATATATATAAACAAGCACATTCTTAACCAAATAGGACGAAGGTTAATATCTATTATAATCCACGTTTCTGCAACTGGTCCCGTGGCTTCAGCTGATATTTATGACTACCTTCTTCTACTACCCATTCTGTATTTCCTCCGCCATCAGCAAGCACCTCTGCAGGTCTTGGCTCTTTCCCTGGAGGAGTGACCCATACCTTCATCCCTGAAGGGTCTGGGCCATTTATTGTCCTGTCTGGTTTGGGTTGTTGGAGTTTCCCATTGACCTTAATCATAGGACATGGTAGCACCAGAAGGCGCCCTACAGCATCTCCTGCCTTCCAGACATAATCTTCCTTGCCCCCATTGTGGAGAAAAAGTCCAATTTCCCCATGGTAGTCTGGATCAATCACTCCTCCTACTACTGTTATTCCTTCCTTAGCCTGTTGGCTTAAAGGCAGTAGAAGCCCGAAGTGGCCAGGGGGAAGTCTTAGCTTCCAGTTCAATAGAACGTTTGCTGTATCTCCTGGCAAAAGCACTCCCCCCATTGGAGCCAAAACGTCTAGACCAGCAGAACGCAAGGTCGTGGGTACAGGAAGCAAAAATTTTCCTACTGGGTCACTAGGGGTGATAGTGAGTGGAATCATTCCCACTTCCACCCCTTGGTTCCTGGACCCATGAATTCTGGCTATAGGAGAAACAGTACCATATAGTGGACGCTGATTCAAAGCATATACTGCTTGCTGGAGAACCTTGCCCCAGCCCTCCAGGGTATTGCTACCTAATTGGCGCTGTAACTGTGTCTTCAAGAGGCCATTCCATCGTTCTATCAAGCCAGCTGCTTCTGGGTGGTGGGGAACATGGTAAGACCAGTGGATACCATGACCATGGGCCCACAGTCGCACTTCTTTGGCTGTGAAGTGAGTTCCTTGGTCAGAAGCAATGCTGTGAGGAATACCATGACGGTGGATAAGGCATTCCGTAAGTCCCTGGATGGTAGTTTTGGCAGAAGCATTACGTGCAGGAAAGGCAAATCCATAACCAGAATAAGTATCTATTCCTGTAAGAACAAAACGCTGTCCCCTCCATGATGGAAGTGGTCCAATGTAGTCAACCTGCCACCAGGTTGCTGGCTGGTCACCCCGGGGAATAGCACCATATCGGGGGCTCAATGTTGGTCTCTGCTGTTGGCAAATCTGGCACTCGGCAGCAGCTGTAGCCAGATCAGCCTTAGTGAGTGGGAGTCCATGCTGTTGAGCCCATGCATAACCTCCATCTCTGCCACCATGACCACTTTGTTCATGGGCCCATTGAGCAACAACAGGGATAGCTGGAGAAAGAGGCTGACAATCCACAGAACGAGTCATCCGATCTACTTGATTATTAAACTCATCCTCTGCTGAGATCACCTTTTGATGAGCATTTACATGAGACACAAGTATCTTCACATCCTTTGACCATTCAGAGAGCTCTATCCACATACTTCTTCCCCAAATGTCTTTCTCACCAATTTTCCAGTCATGCTCCTTCCAAGTCCCTGACCATCCAGCCAAACCATTGGCTACAGCCCATGAATCAGTATATAATCGAACCTCTGGCCATTTCTCCTTCCAGGCAAAATGCACAACCATGTGCACTGCCCGAAGTTCTGCCCACTGTGAAGACTTTCCTTCACCAGTGTCCTTTAGGGTTGTTTCAGAAATTGGCTGTAATGCTGCAGCTGTCCACCTCTGGGTGGTGCCTGCATAGCGTGCAGAACCATCAGTAAACCAGGCCCTAGTCTTCTCTTCCTCAGTCAACTGATCATAGGGCAAACCCCATGAAGCCATAGGTGCATGCTTAAGCCCAGGAGACATTGTAACAGGAGTGGGAACCATAGGCATTTGGGCAACTTCTTCATGTAGCTTGCTTGTGCCCTCAGGGCCTGCCCGGGCCCTGTCCCGTATGTACCACTTCCATTTGACAATGGACTGTTGCTGTGCACGTCCTACTTTATGGTCTGGTGGGTCAGATAACACCCAGCTCATGATGGGCAGCTCAGGTCGCATGGTGACTTGGTGGCCCATTGTCAAACGTTCAGTTTCCACTAAGGCCCAATAGCAGGCTAAGAGCTGTCTCTCAAAAGGAGAATAGTTGTTTGCAGATGAAGGTAGAGCCTTGCTCCAAAATCCCAAGGGCCTCCGCTGTGATTCCCCTATGGGAGCCTGCCACAGACTCCAGACAGCATCTCTATCTGCCACTGATACTCAAGCACCATTGGGTCTGCTGGATCATATGGCCCTAGGGGCAGAGCAGCCTGCACTGCAGCCTGGACCTGTTGAAGAGCCTTTTCCTGTTATTTGTTCCTTAGTCCAGTCAAGTTGACACCCAGGATTAACCATCACAGTGTATGAGTGTACTGTCTGCATGTGGGTTGGTGCACCGTGTTGTGCGATGCTGCGGAGGTCAGAAGAGGGTGTCGGATTCCCTTGGAACTGGAGTTAAAGACAGTTCTTAGCCATTATTTGAGTGCTGGAAATTGAACCTGGGTTCTCTGCAAGAGCAGTTGGTGCTCTTAACTGCTGAGCCATCTCTCCAGCCCCACTTTGATATATTTTATAAATGGTTAGAAAGTTAAATTGTGGGTAAAGACAGCATAATGATAAAAGTTTTTCTTTTTTTTTTTAATTTTTGCAGCAGAGTTTCACTATGAAGGACTGGCTGAAGTGGAACTCACCATGTAGATTAGGTTGGCCTAGAGCTCACCTGCCTCTACCTCCTGAGTGGTGGGATTAAATGCACACACTACCATGCCTGACCTATGACAAAAGTATTTTAAATAACTATTTTTAATTGAATATATTGGCTTCATTAGCTGAAAGCTTCACAAAACTGAAAGCACATTTAATATTTGACGTACGGGTGTTTGTACACCCTTACACTTCCATTCCTTTTCTTTCCTGCTCTCTCTCTCTCTCCTCTCTCTCTCTCTCTCTCTCTCTCTCTCTCTCTCTCTCTCCCTCATTTACCAAGTAATCAGAAGTAAACTGACTCAGACACAGTATGTCACTTACCTCATTTCCGTGATCAGTGTGTGTTCTCTCCTGATCCATGAGTCTCGTGGGCCTTTGGCTATAAAGGCCCTTTCCAGGCAGTTTGTTCTCAAATGCTCCATTCTCTTGTGTGTAGGCCATGGCACGGATAGTATCGGAGTTTATACAGGCTGAGAAGTAGGCTATTATCTCAATGTGATAGTAAAACAGCTGATTACTTCCTGAAGTATCACTTTAAATCAAGAATCTCTCTAATAAAATCTTTAAAAATTTCTTTTAAATGTAGGATGTGAAATTAACCAGTTTCCATACAGCTTGGAGGCCTCTCTGGGGCTCAATTCTGCAATGCTGCCTTTCTCCTGAAGGACATGGAATTGCGAAATGCTGATCCAATCCCCACAGAAGCATTTATGAGTCGCCCCAGGCCCTGCCTCTAACTCCACATGACCTGGGCTGGCTGCCTCTGCACCTGGAGCTCAAAGAATATGCCTTCATCCCATAAAAGAGGAAAACACTGAAGGAAAGGTGTTTCTGGAAGTTCTAAGTCTGACAGTCCCATTTATATTATATTCCTACAGGCTAATCATTAAAAAAACAAAACAAAGCCAAACTCCTTATCATTGGCCACAGTGAAAACTCCCGAGTGTTTGTAACGTTGCTGTCTCAAACATTTCCTTGTGACAGTGGTTTGTTTATCATGGATATTCTGCCTGTTTTTAAGTTTGATGGATTCTGACATTGTAATTGCCAAACTTCGAAGTAGGCACCTGTCCCAGCAATCACACAGGCAGATTCCTCATAAAGGAGCGTGCTCACACCACTGTGGCAGGGCGGCATTCCACTGGAGATGTAACCACCTGATATCAGGTAGGCAGTCCAGGAAAAGTACATCTGATACTTTCAGAAGAGATTTTTGCTCGTTTCTAGTTAATACTGAAATGTTAATTCTGGGTTTGCGAGTTTTATAAAACCTTCCCATGTCCTTCTGCTTATAGAACTAGATGAAGTATATTGTGGCTGGCCAGCTTATCTGGGCTACCCCTTGTGTGTGTTTGTTTGCTTTAGGAATGCTATGGTCCGTGGGAACGTTTATATTATCCCCAAACTCATGTGCTGAAATCCTGACCCTTAAGGTGATGATTTTAGGAGGAAGAACCTTCTCCTCATCATCACAAGTGCAATTAGGACCCTTAGGAAAGAGTCCCTAGAGAGCTCTCTTGGCCCCTTCCAGTGTGTGAGGATGAAGAGAGAGGCCATGGCGCACGGACACGGAAGTGGGTTCTGTCAGACACCACATCTGCCAAAAGCCTGAATCTTGGACTTCCAGGTGTCAGAATGTTGAGAATTAAATCGGCGTTGTTTAAAACCCACCTAGTATATGTTATCTTTTGATAGCAGCCCCAAGCAGACTAAGACAGTGAGCATGCATGCAAATGTAATCTTTCTTTATCTGGTGTAAGATATTCTCCCCGGCACCCTTGCAAACTAGAATATCTGAAGATAAGGAATGAAATATTCATGACTTAAAGCACGGAGCTTTGAATTTAAAAACATTTTGGCATATTTTAGGGAACTTTAACAAGGAGATGAATTCCTTGCTGAAAATGAGAATTTCCATGTTCACCATGTATATGGGAAAGGAAGCCCTTTCCACTGGGCTTCGTGCTTCATGGGCCAATGGTCAGGTGTCTGACATGTTGAATGGAAGAGGTCAGACTCAGCTTTAAAGGGATTAAACTGTCCTCAATTATGGAATAAAATCCATGTCCTATGACCATGTTATACATAGAACACACATGTCATGGGAAGAATTTTTCCTGACTCCAGAAAATGAAAACAGTCTTAAAAGGACCAGAAAATAATTTTTAAAAAATATTTTATTAAGTATTTTATGTGTATAAGTGTGTTACCTGTGTGTATGTAAGTGCACCCATGTTGGTACAATGCCTATGGAGGCCAGAAGAGGGCATCTAATTCCCCTGGAATTGGAGTTATGGATGGCTGTTAGCCTCCACTTAGGTGCTAAGAATTGAACCCTGTTCCTCTCTAAGAGCAGCTGGTGTTCTTAACCACTGAGCCATCTCTCTAGTCCCCCAAAGATAATGTTAACAAAGGAAAATAAACTTAAACAACTTTCCTTTCATTTATAAAAACTAGTTGGAAAAGCTAGGCAGAACAGCTTCTCCTAGTGATGCTAAGACAGAAGGCAGAAGAAAAAGCCTTTCATCTGACTGACTGCCTTAATAACCTCTGAAACCTGGAAATGTAAACATGTTACTTATCTCAGGGTCCACTGAGGTGTAGAGCTTATTTGAGACAGAGGGAAATGATGATTTTTGGTGTTGGATGTTGGATTTTGGATGTTGACAGCTGACAGCTAATAGGAGGAAAAAGGTACCAGGGATTCCTAAGAATGGGCAGGACATTATCGTCAGCAACAAACTGGGTCTAAAGGCATAAAATTGGCCAATAAAACTTCTCCATCTCAATCAGGCATAGTGGCACACACCTTTAATCTCAGCACTCTGGAGGCAGGGGCAGGTGGACTTCTGTGAGTTCAAGGCCACCTTGGTCTACATAGTTCTGAACCAGTTGGGACTACAGGGAGCCATTGTCTCAAAAACAACAGCAAACAAACAAAAACCAAACAACTCCATTTTAGGGAATGCCAAGGCCTATTTTTTTTGTTTGTTTGTTTGTTTGAGATGGGTTCTCCCTATAGCCCCAGCTGGCCTGGAACTCAGTCTGTAGACCAGAGTGGCCTTGAACTCACAGAGATCCACCTGCCTCTACCTCCCTAGTGCTAGGATTAAAGGCATGTGCCACCACACCCAGCTTAAAGACGGTTCTTAGCTGCCCTGTGGGTGCTGGGAATCAAACCCTGGTCCTCTGCAAGAGAAATTGGTGCTCCTAACCGCTGATCCATGTCTCCAGCCCCCCAAGGCCTATTTTTGGGTGGGATGCTGGAGACTGAACCCAGAGATTTATGCATAGTAAACCCGTGCTCTTCCAGTCCTGTCTATAGTTTTGGAGGACAGCAGTGTCAGACAATGTGTTTTTGTGCTGCTAATTGGTTCAGCAGAAGCCTATCCTGTATCATTTATGTGTCAAGCCTTCACTAGGCACCAGGAATGTTATCAATTAATCTTTAAAACTGAAAAGAAAAAGCTAAGATTTCTATCCTCCTGGAGCTAACTTTGTAGCGAGGAAGAAGATATTTAACTAAATAAATGCCCTTGAGTTATGAATTGTGATTAGAACCTGGAAGAAACGAAGCTGGGGAACAGACTGTATGGGACCAAGAACAGGACTTGAAAAGCCAATGAAAAGGTTAATTGTATGTGTCTAGAGTGGAGAAGGGGGAGGGTGTGACGAAGGTAGAGGACTTGGAGGAGAAAAAATCTGCGAGAGGTTGGACAGGAGACAGGGGGAGACACCTAGCTAGTGCAGAGTAGGCAAGGAGAGGGACACCAAGGGAGGCCAAAGCCCAAGCACGGATGAGACTATGCAAGGTCTTGGACTTCTGGCTCAACATTCTGATTTTATTCAAAGTGCAAAGGGAACTTCTGAGAGCTTCTCAAAATGGGGGGAATGCCCCAATCCAAGTTTCTGAAAGCTCACTTGGGATGTTATATGGAGACCAGATCATAGGGAATGAGGATAGGATTACAAAGACCAGTGTGATGCTTAATTTCGTGTGTCACCTTGCCTGGGCAAAGGAATGTCCAGACAGCTGGTAATACACCACTTCTGGGGTCCGCATGTGATAGTGTTTCCAGAAGATGTTAGTAATTGAATCCAGACACTGAGTGATGAGGATCCATTATTGCCAATGTAGATCAGTATTATCTATTTAGTGGAGGGTTTGAATAACAAAAGCAAGAAGAAAAATGAATTTGCTATCTTGTCTTGAGTTGGGACATCTGTGTCCTCTTCTCCTGCCCTTGGAAACTAGAGCTCCTGGTTCTCAGGCTCTGGACTTAGATTGGAACCTGTACCATTGGTTGCCCTGGTTGTCAGACTTTGGGTGTGGATTAAAATCAAATCAGCAGCTTTCCTGTTTTCCAGCTTGCTGGTGTCAAATTATGGTGCTTCTCAGACTCCAAAACTGAATGAACCAATCCCTCATAATCTCTCTCTCTCTCTCTCTCTCTCTCTCTCTCTCTCTCTCTCTCTCTCTCTCTCTCTCTCTCTCAGCTATTGTTCATGAGAAGCCCTCATCACTCAATACATGGATTCAAATGACAATCTCTGGAAACACCGTCACATTCAACTCTGTAGGTCCTTCTTCTCTGGAGGACCCAATATGACCAAGTACAAAATGACTGTGGAAGACCAGACAGGAATGGTGACAGTGTGGAGCGATGCGATGCAGTGGAGAGAAGGCTTTAGGGCTCCCACTAGAGCAGAGCAGAGTTGCTGTACCACTCCTGGCTCCTTGCAATGCCTCTTCTATGCAATCTGGCTGAGTACAGAGTAAATGGATTGCTGACATGGTGATGAGTGGAAAGGCAAGCCCGCCATCCAAATGCTGAGTGAAAAATACTTCCTTCCTTTTGGACGATCTATTGTCCGGGGGTTCCTCCCTCCCTCCGTACTCACTTCCTTTGAGAGCAGGTGCATACAGACATGCCCTTTCTTAAGCTGGTCACTCCATTTCCACTTGCCAGTGGGCAGTAGTTCTGTTACCTTTCTTTAACATTTTTTCTGGACCGTCTCCATCTTTTACTGCCATTTTCTGGGCACTACTGCCATCCCCTCCCTTCTCAACATAAATCTGGATTTCCTTCCAGTGCCGATCCCAAGAAGTCCAAAAATTCCATGATTAGAATGTGGAACTGAAGGCAGGAAAAGATGGAGTGAGGCCATGAAAATACCCTGCTAACAGTGGGAGAAATGTAAATGAAAAACACTTACCATGAGATGCTTTCACAGCACCTACGTTATTATACTAACAGAAGTAAATTGTATTTTGATTGTGGCTGGTTGAAAACCACGTCCTACATGTATGAGGTCTATAATCAGCTTAATCATTTGCGGATCCCAGGACAATTTCATCTCAGTGTACTGGGAGAGTGCAAATAACACAGAGTTTATTCCATTCTTCTTAGTAATTTAAATGTCACTTTGTTAAATGAACTTGAAGACAGATTTGCATTACTTGAATTCAGGGTTTCCAATAATAGTGTAACACTTTTTCCCCTTCTAGTACCAAGACAATGACTTAATATAAAAAGCAAGTGGTTAATTCAAGACACTTTCCTAAATGAGTGTCATTTAGTGCTATGATTTTCTTTTAGTTTTTTTGGGGGGGGTTATGGTGTCAAATTTGTTTTCAAAATCTTAATAAAAATGCCATTTATCACATTATTGTCCCTCAACTTCCTATCTGCTTTATATAGGTTGATGACGGAAGAGCTGGGGCTGCAAAGCACACTGCTGTCTGCAGCTTTCCCACAGCCACTGTCTGGAGAAGAGCACGACACAGGTTCTGGGATGAGGGTGGGGGGGACTGACACTGCTTTGCTTCCGGTTCCTGCAGAGTCATCCCACCTGACCAGCTTATTTGGGCATCAACAGTTCATTGCAGTGAATTGAATTTGTAGATGTTTCCAGTGTACATAAGAACCGGCTTCATGACATCCAACACCAGCCTGTAGGCGCCCCTCCTCAGAAGCTCTTTATAACTTGCAGTTTTGAAAGGGGAGTTGCTCTTGGCAGATCAGCTTCAGTGCTCTCTTTCTGACTTCAGCCCTGTGTGTGTGTGTGTGTGTGTATGCGTGTATGCATGTGTGTGCATGTGTGTATGTATGCACATGTGTATGTGTGTGCGCATGTGTGTGCATGTGTGTATGCATGTGTCTGTGCATGTGTGTGCATGTGTGTGTATGGATGTGTATGTGTGTGTGCATGTGTATTGTGTGTGCATGTAGCTGTCAGAGGGCAATCTCTGGTGCCTGGTGTCCAGCTTCCCTTTCTACAGTGTCTGAGATGGGCTTGCTTTGTGGATTTTCCAATTGCTCTTTGGCCAGGTATTGTACAGGACTGTCTTCAGAGCCAAACAACAGGAGTTCAGCTGTGGCCATTTGCAAAAGGTCATCATAGCTGGGCGTGTGGATTATTGATGTCCCCATGTAGAAGGAGGGACAGGGAGAGTCATGGGATCCTTTCTTTTAAAAAAATATTTTATTTATTTATTTATGTGTATGAATGTACTGTCTGTGTGTAGGTTTGTGCACCTGTGTCGTGCAATGCCGCAGAGGTCAGAAGAGGGCATCGGATTCCCCTGGAACTGGAGTTAAAGACGGTTCTCAGCCGCCATGTGGGTGCTGGGGATCGAACCCGGGACCTCTGCAAGAGCAGTCGGTGCTCTTTTTTTTTTTTTTAATTAATTTTTATTGATGCTTTGTGCATTTCATACATTTTTTTCCAATTCAGTTCAGTCTTATTTCCCTTTCCCCTCCCCTTCCCTCCCCCCACCCCCCCACCCCATCCCAGATCATGCATTCTGAATAACTGTCCTGCATCTTCTCTCAGATTTTTTTTTTTTTCATTTTTAGCTATAAGTGATAATCCATGAGTAACAAGCATCCTCTTCAAACTATCTGCAGGCTGTGTGCCCAAACACCTACAGCCCCACCACAATCCAGTGGGGGGTGACAGGTTTGTTTGTTCAATCAAGTTTGATCAAATGAGTGTCCAGACTACAATTGCTGTGTTTTCACCATTCACCCCAATCGCAGCCCTTACATTCTACCACACGCCCCCTCTTCCGCAGTTTGTTTCCTAGGCTTAGAAAAGGGGCACAGGTGGATGAGAGAAAAAAAGTCCACTCTCTCTGGAGCTGTTGACTTGGACTCTGGTCAATTCTGGCTGTTTCCTTTCATGGGCTGATGCCACAAGCTTACATCCTCTACAGGTTAGATGTTATAAGCCACAGTAAGACCCTGTCATATTTAACAGGGGGGAAAATTGTAATTCATGGATTAACATATCCAAACATGTGTCTATGCTAAAGTAACCTACCATAACTATTAGTGCTGCTTAAATACCTATATATCTAATTGCTTGTTCTTCATTAGTAGGATCGAAAGGTTATTCCTGGACAAACTGTCAGTCGGTGCTCTTAACTGCTAGGCCATCTCTTCATCCCAGGATCCTTTCTTGAACACCCAGCCATTCCTCTAACCATTTGTAGGCAATTCTGTGGCCTCTGTCTACGTACTTGGGGAGTCATCTTCACACTGGGTAAAGACTTTCCAGTGTGGTCTTGGCAGGAGGGGAACACCTATAGTCCTGTAAGGCGCCCCTCATCTATGCTTCGTAAGTACACCCAATAAATCCACTGATTCTGCAAAGCAAAATTTGGTGGAATTGTATCTCAGATTGTCGCTAGAACCGAGAGAGGAGGGAGTGGACATTGTTTCGGTCTTCCCCAGGGAAGGAGTTTTAGGAACACCAGGCTAGCCAGTGAGCTCGTGGGGATTCCCTCGTCTCCACCTCCCAGCTCCCCATGGATGTGCTGGGATTCCAGATGCTTACACTATGGGATCCAGTTTCTAAATGGGTTCTGGGGATTCGAACTCAGGTCTTCACATTTGGGCAGCAAGTACTTTTACCTACTGACCTATTTTCCCAGGCTTTCACCGTATTTTCAATCAAGGAGCTCACCAATTTGGCTAGGCTAGCTGGCCAGTAAGCCAAGGGGATCCACCTGTCCCAACTCCTCCCCACCCCCAGGTCTAGGATGACAGGTGTGTACCCCCACACCCTGCTTTTTTGTGGGTACTGGGGATACAAGATCAGGTTCTCATGCTTATGGCAAACACTTTACTCACTGAGCTACCCCAAGCCATGCATACCCCCATTTACATTTTTCTTCTTTGTACTAAAGATCAGTCATAAGGCTACACATGCTACATAAGCACTCAGGCACTGAGCTACAGCCTCAGTCCCTGAGAGTTTGTTTTATTTCATAGACATGGTCTCTATGCATAGCTCAGGCTTGCATTGAAATCATTATATAGTTTAAGATGGTCTTAAACTCAAGATCCTTCTGCTTGTTTCCCAATTTCTGGGACTAAAGGAGTTCACTGATATGCCAGCCATGGTTAAGTACTCTTTATCTTCAAATCATCTATGTTAACAATAGCTGGTGTGGTTTTAGTCTTCCAGGCAGACACTGAATGGCACACAAGGCCCTGTAAGCCATTGTTTGTGATCACTGTAGCCTCTGTCTCTCTGCTCTCAGAGCCTGCAGAAATGCCACACTTTGCCTTTTGTTTAACAACCCACAGTATTCAAGGGAGAGGAGAATCACAGAAATCAGAGAAATGGAAGATGGGAAAGGAGCACTCATCAATTTTTCCAGCTGAACTCCATTGAGATTTTCTTTCTTTTCTTCTTTCTGTTTTTTTATTAAGAGCACCATAAATGTTACCATGTTGGCATTATTGATTTTTTAAATTTATTGAGCTTTTGTGCATTTCATACAATCTTTCCCAATCAAAGTTAGATCCTTCCCCCCTTCCCACCCACCAGAGCTCATGCATTCTGTCATACATGTTAAATCCTGTCTTGCATCTTTTTCTTAGTCATTTTTAAACTTTTTTTTTTTTTAGTGTAGACATTTACTGTTTTGGTCAGTTCTTTGAACAAGTCTTTTGTTTTTGTTGATCCCTTTAACTTTATATTATTCCAAAATATGCATATATACACTCTGCACATATACCAAAATGACAAGAATCTGAAAATACACTATAGGTTAATTCCAAAACATGTTTGGGATTCACATTTTAACAATAATGTAGCATGCAGGCAAAAAGAAATATAAATTTATATTCCTAAGTTACATAGGAAGTTGATACATGTTTTAATGTACTTTTAAAGAAGAGATTTATTCTTTCTCATAAATCTTAGAACTCAAGAAAATAGAGACATAAACTTCAAGCTATATCTATAGTAGCATCAATCACCTTGGTATTATTTTTACTGAAAACTTATACAGTTTGACTTACATATAAGGACTTGGTATGAGGATGCATGAATGAGGGACACCATACTTCATTTGTTTTTCTGGGGCTATGTTACTTCACTTAGCATAACGGCTTCTAGTTCCATTCATTTACTTGCAAATTTCATGATGTCATCTTTCTTTCTTTATTTACTTTTTTATTGTTATTAAACTTTTTCTATACGTCATACATCATTTCTCAATTGAATTTAGAGTCACTTCCCTTTCCATACCTCCCATCCCACCTGAGTTCCTGAACTCTGCCATACATGTCTTGCATCTTTTTCTGAGTCTTTCCAGAGTTTTTTTTCCAGTTTCTTTTGTTGTCGTTGTTCTCTCCAAGTTGCATTGCTTCAATATATATATGTATATGCATACATACATACATACACATATCACCTGAGTTGGAGGATTTTCTTTTCTTTCTTTTTTGCTAAAAGATGTCATGTTTTCCTTAAGGAAGTGTTTGAAGGCTCCTCCTTGGCAAGCCCAAACAACCATCAATCTTACCTTTGTGCTCCACACTGGGGTCTTTCCCTACCATGGTCACCAAATGAGGTCCAGTAAGCACCGCATCCTATCTTGATCTTCTTGTACTGGCCTCCATGATACAGCCTGGGTAGTCCAATAATGGCAGTCTATACTCCTGATGAGGCTGAAATCCCAGTACCTGCTCAGTCCACAAGCTGGATATCTCAGTAGTCCTCATCTGGCATTGAAGGTTTGGAGGATTCTTGGAGAGACATGAGTCTTCAGTCCATATTGGAGGGTTAAAGAGCTGTGTCTCATGTCTTTGAAGAATGGCAAAAGCAGTGGCAGCCACAGAGTAGATGCACTTGCCAGTAAGAATTGAAGACAGGCCGAACAACAGTGCTCTCTCATTTTTTCTTTTTGTCTTTTTACTAAGATCTCAAGTTTTATATCTGAAGTACAATTTCTCAGGCCTTACTGATTATTTGTTTCTGGTTTTACTTTCCTTTTGGATACTTAAGGCCACACAGTTAGCCCAGATTAACCAAGGTTTTTGTTTTCTTGAGGTCAATTGAGGATCTGGTCCTCAGGTGTCTCTCAGGGTTATTATTATTATTTTTTTTTGTCAGGGGAGGAGGGTGGGAGCCCCTGGCTCTTTTCAGTTTTTCATTTACCAGTTCCATCCACTCAAGGACAAAATCAGGTCTTGCTAGACCAGGCTTCCCTTTTTGAAGCACGAGCAGACTTTCCTCTTTATAGACTGGACACTGGCTGAAGTCCCATTAATGGATCTCCAAGACCTCGCTACACAGGAATACTGGTGACCCACATTTGCAGGACATTTCTAGAGATGCTCCCATGCATAGTTCCCTGAGACTTAGTTGACCTCTGAGGGCAAAGAACAAAGTTATCCCTTAGGTCCCTTGGACAAATTGGTATGGGCTTTAAGTATGGTTGTTAAGCACCCAGAAAGGCTAAGTTACACCAGCTTGATACATCGCACCTATACTAAAATTGTATCTTCTGAAAACAGACTGTATATTATTTCCATATCATATTTCTTTATTTGCATTTTTCAATTTTAATTTTATATTACTCTAAAATATGAATACATATCCACCATCATATACCAAAAATCCAAAGTCTGAAAATAAATGGTAGGTTAGTTCTAGAACCTGTCTAGAGATTCACAATATAAGAGCACAGTTGTTTTCAGATCATGAGGAATATAACATTAATGTTGCTCAGTTTGCCTTACAATTGGGTAATTGGTGCTAGCATCCACGATGAGGGACATTTGTCTTTTGTTTTTCTGGGACTGTGTTACTTCACTTAACATAATATCTTCTAGTTCCATCCATTTACCTGCAAATTTCATGATGTCATCTTTCTTTACTGCTGCATGGAACTCCATTGTGTAGATGTTCCACATTTTTGTAATCCATTCTTCAGTTGAGGGACACTTGTGTTCCTTCCAGCTCTTTGCTATTGTGAAAAGAGCTCCAGTAAACATGGTTGTGCACGTATCTCTGCAATAGGATGACTTTTCTTTTGGGTATATACCAGGAGCGGTGTGACTGGGTTGAGTGGTAGGTTCATTTTGAGTCTTTTAAGAGTTTTCCACACTGCTTTCCACAGGGGCTGCACAAGTTTGCATTCCCACAGCAGTGAATGAGTGTTCCCCTCTCCCTACAACCTCCCCAGCATTTGGTAACATTGGTTTTCGTGATCATAGCCAGTCTTACTGTGTATGAGTGTTTTGCCCATAGGTATATAAGTATACCTGTGCATGCAATTCCTGAGGAGTCAAAAGAGGTGTGAGATCTCATGGAACTAGAGTTACAGAGGGACTTTAGACACCATATGAGCGCCAGGAACCAAACCAAGTTCTCTGTGTGAGCAGCCACTGCCCTTAACCAGTGAACCATCTTTCCAGCTCCCACTGAGAATTCTGAAATGGAAGAAAAGAGGGATTTCTTTTCCTAAGGGTAGCTGATAGACATACATACAGACAGACAGCTAGAAAAAAAAAAGCTTGGGGTTGGAAGGTCTGTGGCTTACAGTCAAAGATTACCTCTTAGGGCTATTATTGACTTGCGGCCTGAGGGATCCCACAGACCCCTGTGCCATTCTCAGCTGTGAAGTCCTTCTCTTCTCCATTTGCAAACTACTACAACATAATACTGATTATGTTAAATTGTTAAAAGAAGACAAAACAGCCAGGCATGGTGGTGTTTGCACCTCCCCAGCACTTGGGAGGCAGAGGCAGGTGGATCTCTATGAGTTCAAGGCCAGCCCAGTGTACATAGTGAGTTGCAGGCCAGCTGGAACCACAGGGAGACCCTGTCTCAAAAAGACAAAAAAAAATCCTATAAGAAAGAAAACAAAACATGGGCTGGAGAAATGACTCAGTAGTTAAGAGAACTGGCTGGATTCCCAGCATCCACATGGCAGCCAACAACTGTCTGTAACTCCAGTACCAGGATATCCATGGGCATTGCATGACACGGGTGCACTGACCTACATGCAAGCAGTACACTCATACACATACAAAATACATGAAAAATAAAAGGAAAGAAAACAAAACACACAGGACCTCATCCTTTGTGCTGCTCTTAAGTCCGAGTGATCTTGGACTGGCTTATGTTCTAGAAACCAGGTCTCGAAACACCGGACAGTGATTCCTGCCTTGAACAGCTATTTTGAGAATTAATTTTTCAGTGTTTGTAAAGAGGCAGGCCAGGGCTTGGCATCCGATAAGGAACAATGTGAGCAGCATTCAACCCCCAGCCCCCACCTCCACCCCTGGCCAGCTCTTATAGCCTTAAGCCAGTTGGACTGATTCTTTCTCAAAGGGAAAGGAAACTAAGTTGCTATAAAAGCAAGGCACAGACAGAATTCATCACTGTCCTGAGCTTTTGTTTCTAGTTTAGGTATCCGAGGTCCCCCGTCATTACATTCATGTTGTCAGGACAAATAAAATGAAGGTGCTCATGTTTGATTGATGCAGCTTCTTTTCTTTTCTTTCTTCTTTTTTTTTTTTTTTTTTTTTTTTTGGGGATTTTGAGACAGGGTCTCCCTGTAACCCCAGCTGTCCTGGAACTCACTCTGTGGACCAGGGTGGCCTTGAACTCACAAAGATCTGCCTGCCTCTGCCTCCCGAGTGCTAGGATTAAAGGCGTGCGCCACCATGCCCGGCTGCAGCTTGTTTTCCATCCCACCTTGTTTCCAACAGTTACCTGTTCCCCACCCTGAACATTAGGAAGTGGCTTTGGATTGTGTTAGGTAATTCGAATGATAGCTTCTGTGTTGATGTAGATTGCTCATTGCAAAGTCTGTGCCTCATCTTCACATGGGCCTGATTGGCTTTGTCTTTGATGAAAGGACAGTCTATGGATAGAGACTTTCTGCTTTGGGGCCTTTTACCTCTTAGAGCTATTATTTTGACTCTTGGTCCTGCACTAAGCTCTTCTTAGCATCTGAGAGTTCTTTCAACCTCCCCAGACACTGCCCTGAAAAGAAAAGGGTCATTCCTTTCTGATTTAGTCCATACCTAATCTTAGAGAAATTATTTTAAACAAAACTCACATCAACTCCCTCTCCTATTTAAAAGCCTCCGCGACTCCCTATTACTAGATAATAACGAAGCTACCATCTGGCCTTAGAGATGTTCTCTCATTGAGCCATACATACTCTTGGGTAGTTCTTCATTGAACCTGGGCTGACAGTAAGCCTTTTAAACTGAGGGAATAGGGAGATTTGCAGCATCTGTCTTGTTCTTTTGGATACTCATTCTAGGGGACTGTGAGCTGCCAGGAGAGGAGCCTGATTACTCTGATATCGGCATGCTATGAGGAAGGAAACATGGGGCTGCACAGAAAGGTGCTGGTGCTGCAAGAAGAGGAGACAAAGACAGCCATCTCCCTGTCCCAGTCAAGCCTTTGTCAGACTCCAGTCCCAGGCACATGCAGAATACATCTGCATGAGATCTAGGTGAGATCTGTGGAAGAACTTGGTGAAGTCCAATCAGGCTGTGGTAGAAACATAAAGTAGAGACTAGGGAAGGAGGACACTGACCAGCACCCCTGTCTTCAGGAAGCTCAGCCTCCTCGCGTACTCTCCTGAGGTAGGATGCTTTGGACTTCTTATCCAGAGACCTAAAAGATGGGACATGGCAGCTATAGGCCTCTTAAGGCTTGGGCTTGGAAAGTGCATGGCATCATCTCTCTGGCATATCCTATCAACCAGGGAGAAGTCTCAAAGAATTCAGGAACTACATTCGCAAAATCACAATCTGATCTGCCCAAAGTTACTTATTTATATTTCTCCCATGTGGAAAATGCGTGCTCCTTTCCCTCCCTTGTGTATATTCCTATTGTTGCAAACGCCAGATCTTTTAAACTAATTGTTCACATATTTTTCAGTCCCTTTAACATCTGTGAGATAGACAGGATGCCAAATTCATCCTTGGATCCCACCTGCCTGACATGCTTATAATACAATATGTATATGTCCTCAGTAAAAGCTGAACATTTATAAATAACACTGCACACATATATAATCAATGGATTATAATGAACATAAATTGAGAAAGGAGAATGTCCACTAAAAGCATTATTTTTAACGACAAGTTCTCATATTCAGTTCCATTAAGATCATCGTGAATATTGCAAATTTTTTTTAATTTGAAAGTCAAAAGGTAACCAACAAAAAGCTTCTCTAGATTGTGCTAGGGAACATACACGGGGCATTTTAATCCACATTCAACATGACTGTGTGTGGCGGTCAATCTTTGAGATTGTAGTGCATCTAAACACATTTTTATTGCCTAGTGATGTCACAGCCACCATAACACTGTAATGTGCACAAGGAATTACTGACGTGCTTGTGGTGAGGATGGTGTCAACAAATTTACACTCCAGCTCCATAAAGGTGTAGCACATACAATTATGTGCAATATGTGATAACTGACCATGATAAATACCTATGTGACTGGTTTATATATTTATCATACTATACTTTTATCGTTATTTTACAGTGTGTTCCTTCTACTTCTAGTGAAAATAAATTGACTATAGAACACTGCCATGGTACAACAGCAACAGTCTTACAGAGCTCATGTTTACTTTATCTCCGAATTGCAAAATTTCCCTTATGCCTGAATTAACCTACTTTTGTCTTTTTTATCACAGCCCTAGGATCATCAGGATATCCCATACATAGCAATCCTTACAGCGTAGGTGTGCACCACGACTATCTGGTACAATAAGATGGCTATATCAGCTAAAGTTGTGCAAGCACATTCTATAATGTTTACACATGGATGAAAAATTCCAATTCTAAAAGGCAAGCATAGGGGCAGAGCAAGGAATGTTGAGGCCACAGTGAGAATAAAACTCAGCCAGGCAAACACCAAACTGTGTCCTTCCACGCCTGGCATCTGGGACTCATGATGGAATGATCTGTTTTCTAAGTGGTGTAAGCAGCCCCACCCCTCCGCCTCTGGGGCCTGCAGCATGCACAGCCGAGGGGTAGGTCCACTCCCTGCCTGCAGCTAGCTTTCCTCAGTGGACTTCTCATCATCCTGTCATCTCTGATATCCCAGGGTCTCCACTGCAACTTCGACTTCATCTTCACAGCTCCACACAGCAACTTTTCAGGCCTTCTGAGAGGTTGTCTACAGCCTTGTTCCACACCCTAGCATCAGTGGATCTCTGCTACCTTGGTGTCAGACTTCATGACTCCCTCAATCTTTCACCTTTCATGCCTGGTAGATGATGCTGCAAACTTCTGCTGCAGCTCAGGATGTGGCCTGAAACCCTTAAACCACACACAGCTGCAGTAGCCCCTGTGTGTCTTTGAGGTTAACCCTAGGGAAACACTTTATGTGGCCACTTTGAAGCGGGGGACCCTTCAGCTGCTTCTTAGTTCAGGCTCTCTATTTTCAAATAAATTTCCATTTTCACAGGTCGGAGCCTAGGACGGCTGCCATGCCTGCAGGACTCCTTTCCTGCAGCACACTAGATTTCTCTTTAATGCTACTAACCTTGTAAGAATACAGCTGCCTTTGGACTCACCCTGTCTGCTCACACTATTTTCCCCTCAAAATGGCAGGTGTTTCATATCTTTCTCTTTTGCTTTTTTGTTTTCTCTCACTGCAGACATGATGAAAGCTATGTGCAGGAACCATGCCATAACCCAAATGCTATCCCCTCTAAAGATTTCCCCTGACAGACACATTGGTCCATTAATATATATATATGTATATATATATATATATATATGTATATATATATACATATATATATTAATGTATTTTTTGAGATTTTGAGACAGGATCTCCCTGTAGCTCCAGCTGTCCTAGAACTCACTATATAGACCAGGCTGGCCTTGAACTCACAGAGATCCATCTGCCTGCCTTTGCCTCCTGAGTGCTGGGATTAAAGGTGTGCACAACCATGCCTAGCTCATTACTTTTGAATTACTCCTCACTAGAGTTCTTAGGACCTGACAGGTAGAAATCAGCCAAATTCTGTGTCATAATGTAATGAGTGGTTTATAGTGGAGTTCCTGACAAAGTTGTTCCCCTCTAAAGCCCTATCAGTTAGGCCTCTACTGTCTGCATTTCTCTCAGCATTTCGGTCTTCTAAATTCCCACCCAAATGCTCCCCCAAGTGCTCCTTATAGTATTCTAGGGCATTTTTAACCCAAAGTTCTAAATTTTTCTGCAGTTCTCCTAAAAACGAGTTCCAAAAAGCCCAAGAACCCCACCACATGGTTAGGCTGATCACTACCATGGCACTACTTTTTACTACCAGTTTTCTCTGTGACTTACTTTTCTGGTTGCTTTGATAAGAGACAGCTGGAGGGTGTATTCTGGTTCAAGTCTGAGGGTATAATCCATCATGGCATGGAAGGGCATAGTGGCAGGAACGTGGCTGGCTGGTTGCATCATGTGTGCAGTCAAGAAGCTGAGAGAAATGAATGCCAATGCTCCACTTTTCCACATTCAGGGTGAGTCTTCCTCCTTTAGGTAAATATTTCTGAAAACACCCTCGTAGGAACATTCAGAGGTATGTTCCCATGGAGATTCTAAACCCAGCAGAGTTGATAAACTTCTCCATCTTCCTTTAACTCTCATCAAAACCCTCTTGGCCTGACATGTCAGAAGTATAAAGCAAGTCACTAAGTCAGTGGTATCCCTGAATCACACATGGATCGTCATTCACTGGGAGATAGTATACAGGGAAAAAAAGGGAAGAAAAGCTTTGATTTAGATTAAAATAATAATAAGCCCAGGAGACACTGACATTATCACTGGATTTTTTACTTTGCACCAGAAGAGGATGAGGTCCAATAGGAGATTTGAACTTCAGTTGCCATGGTGTCAGTCCCATATTTGGATATGGAAGGGAACTGGATCCTGCTAAGACCAGGCTACATTGGACCTGGCACAGCATTAAGACCAGGATGTGCCTAGAATGTCATAACGATCAACAGTGAAGTCCTAGAGTCCAGAGAGGAAACTACATAATCACGCCCCTCATCAAGTATCTGTATACAGCCTGTTTTATGCCAGTCACTGAACTAGGCTCCAGATCTGATGTAGTGGAAGACAGTCGAGGGCCTCGCCACCCACTTCACATTGCCCACCACCAGCTTCCACATAGCCCATTCCATCAGTTGTTTTCTCTTCTTGGCTCACAGGATTCATGAACTCTGAAAAATTTCTATTCTAGGCCATTGTTGTCTAGCCCATTTCCCAGACAGAGTTGAAGTTTTACATTTTGGGGACTGTGGCTTTGTTTCTTCTTACAACTGGGTGCAGACCAAACACCTAGAAAACTAGACATGTTTGTTGAATGAATGAATGCATACTATAAATTAAAACAACTCAGAAATCTACTGGATTTGGGCCACCTGAAGAAATTGACTAATTTCATTTAGAAATTGGGGGTTGGAATGTTTAGAGTGGGAACTTTGAGAACCAAGTTGTCTGCAGCACCATCTGTAGGATATTACTTATAAAACCTCAAGAAGGGGCTGGAGAGAGAACACTATCAATAAAGTGCTTTTTGCATAACCATGAAAAGTTTGAGCCCTAACACCCACATGAAAAGCTGGGCATGGTGGTGCATGGTTTTCATCCCCATGCTGGGGAGGCGGAGATAGGTGGATCTCTGGGGCTTACTGGCCAGCTAGCTTATCCTAATAGGAATGTCCCAGGATCCAGTGAGAGGCCATGCTCAAAACAAAAGTTGCTGGCCTCTGAGGAACTATAGCCAAGATTGACCTCTGGCCTCCATACGCATGCATGTGTACCCACACACATGTGTACCATCACACACATGTTCACTTGTACACATGGAAAACAAGTGAATATATACATATATATTAGATAGATGATAGATAGATGACAGATAGATAGATAGATAGATAGATAGATAGATAGATAGATGATAGAGAGATAGATGATAGAGAAATAGATGCAAGAGATCAAGAGATGCTTGTTGATGAGGTTGTGGCCCAATGGCAGAGCACTCCCCTATCTTACAAGGTAAACCAAGGAGTTGCTTGTAGAGGGGTGCTTACCACCAAATAATTTTTCTCCAGTAGAGCACTGAAGTGTCTTGTGAAAGTCACTGGAGAGACACAGAAGTCTCACTGAATCTCAAGGAGTTGGGGCATGTTGACTTCTTGCAGAAATCCACATTCAAGGATATGAGGTGAAGGTGGGTTTTATTTGTATGAGTCTCTCACCAGCCTCTGGTTCCTTTTCTCCAAGTTGACTCCTGAACATATGTGCATCCAGGAAATTGGCTGCACCCCCATGCCACTAGCAGGGAGAAGACTTTGCCTAAGAGGAAAAGCAGCAGAAGTCACATCTCAGGTTGCTTTACTCTGGCATGCCTTGTGGTGCTGGGATACCAGCATTCTGGCCATAGCAGACCCATTGAGAGAGGTGACTGGACAGGCCTGGGCCTGCCTGGCCAGGAGAGCTTGTGTGAACACCTCCTGGTGAGGTGCAGTCTCCGGAGCCTGCTGCCTATCTCTGGACTGATTTTTCTTGTTATCACTGTAGCGTGGAGTGGAAGCAGGGATCCTGGCTTTCTACTGAGCCTTCAATCACTGCCACCCACTGACTCTCAGAAGGGGGCTGTCCTGCCCTTTCTTTTTCATCACAAGCTAGGAGATTGCTTTACCAACTCCTCTTAAAAATCCACCCTAGATATAAAGGAACACAATCTGTCAGCAGTTAGTTAAGTATGTAGACAATTCAGAATCCTGCTGAATGGCACTAAGAAAGTTTGTAACTGAAGAGCTTTATAAGGAGTCCTACACATAGGTAATGTACAGAAAAAGCAATAAAAGACAGTTCAGTACCTGTGGCTAGTGGTGGGAATTTGACAATGCAGAGACTTAAATGAGGACAAAGGGAGGAAGTAACAGATTTTGTGTGTGTGTGTGTGTGTGTGTGTGTGTACATTCAAATATATAACCAGACATCATGCATATGTGCATGTATAAAAGAGGGTAAGAGGGAAGTGGGGGAGGAAGGGAAGAAGGAATGGGGGGAGAGAAGAGAGAATAAAGCAAGTATCAGAGAAGCAGGTGATGGAGGTGACTGCAGTTGCAGCTTTTTGTTAAGGCAGTGGCTTAAAAGAGACAGCAGAAGACATAAAAAAATCCTTTTTTCACTCTGCATTCTTGATGATGTCCTGTGATGTCTTAATGCAACCATAAGCAGAGAAAGGTGTGCAGATCTGCTTTCACTATACAGCAGGTCAGAGAAGCGTAAGGAGAGGACTGATCAGCTGAACATAAGATTTTCCATCCCAGGCCTAGCTAGAGCATTTATTGTGTTTGTCAGTTTTCATAGTCTCTCATATGTTTCTTGCAGAATAACTTAGAGGTCAATACCTCTGCCTTTGAAGCTTTTGGAGAGGAACCTGTAGGATCCAAGAGCCGTGCTTGAAGGTAGTGCTCTGGTAAATAGGTGTCCACAGCAGTTACCTGCTCTGACAGGTACTAACCCTAGCTCTTCTCTTATCACTCAGTGTTATCACTCAATGGCCTTGACCTTAGATTTCCCTGGAGCTTCATGTACAATTGATCTTAAAAGGATTTGGCTTGACTTGGCTGATCTTCTTGTTAGAGTCTAGTTACATCCTGGTATTGGACTCTCATACTCCCATCTCAGTGCTCTACATTGTTTGAGTCCATCTTAAACATTGAGCAAGGGGCTGTCGGTCTGTTGATTCTGTGCTTGGAGTCTCAGTGCAATGGAGGTTTTACCCATTTCTGCACTTGTTTCTTTCTCAAAGCCTGTGTCCTGGAAGGTAAAATCATTCCCTTCAGTACACAACCTCATCACACTTGCTTAAAGGAAAACCTGTCATAGGGCTGCTTCGCCTACTTTGGCTGAGCTTGGCCTTGATCTCCCTTCAATAAATATGAGGTCTTTCCTCTTTATTGAGCTATCTTATATCATGTGCCTTGCATTGAGTCTCTGGCTTTCATTTTGACACCTCACATATGTCATTCAACTTTCCAGATTAACACTGTCTGGAGGCAAGACTTGGTCCCCATTCTTACCTTTCCATTTTCTACATTCACACCCCCTAGGCCTTTCTGCTTTGGCCCTTTCTCTAAACTTGTGTTTGGCCTGTACTATTTTCTTCCCTACACATGGGAGTGAATTGTAGTTTGTTTTGGCTAGATGATATGCTGTGGTTTGACTATAGACCGTGTCTGTAAAGACCCATGTACTAGAAACATGTATTGGCGTGCCTGGGGTGACATTACTGGGAGATAGTAAGGCCTGCCATAAGGTATTTAGCTGATCAAGGGCATGCCACTGAAGAGGATCATGGGAAGCTCATCTTTCTGGTTTCTGGTTTGTTAGGTAAGTGGTTTGCTCCACTGTACTCTCCTTCTGTGGTGCATATCTCCTTGGTCAATAACCTCAAACAATAGTATTGTCCAATTTTAGACTGGAACATTCACAACCATGAGGCAAAAAGTGCCTGTTCTCCTTAAAAGTTAATTGCCCTGGGAGTTAAGAGCACTGGCTGTTCTTGCAGAGGACCTGTGTTGGATTCCCATCACTCACATGGTTGCTAACAAGCATCTGTAACTGTAGTTCCAGGGGACTCCATGCCCTCTTCTGATTCCACAGGCATTGCATGATATGGGTGCACCTACCCTTGTGCAGGTAATACACTCATACACTTAAAAATAATAAATAGCCTCCACCAGCAGGTGATGAGTGTTCCCCTTTCCCCACAACATCTCCAGCATTTGTCATCTTTTGTTTCCTTGATCTTAGACAGTTGTATTGGAGTTAGATGATATCTTAGCATGGTTTTAATTTGCATTTCCTTAATTATTAACAATGTTGAACACTTTTTAAGATGTTTCTCAGCCATCTTTACTTCCTCACTGGAGAAGTCTCTGTTCAGCTCTTTACTCCATCTTTTGAGTAGGTCATTTTTTTTTTTTTACTTCTTTGTTTTTTTGACTAGTTTATATATTCTGGATGTTCATGCTCAGATGTATCACTAGTGGGAATGTAAACTCATATAACCACTATGGAAAGCAATGTGGAGAACCCTTAAAAGACTCAAAATGAGTCTACCACCTGATCCAATTATACCACTCCTGGGTATATACCCACAAGATTCATCCTACTGCAAAGATACCTGCACATCTATGTTTATTGCAGCTCTCTTCACAATAGCAAAGAGCTGGAACCAACTTAAATGCCCCTCAACTGATGAGAGGCTAGCAGAAATGTGGTACATCTACACAATGGAGTTCTATTCAGAGGTATAGAAAGATGACATCATGAACTTTTCAGGTAAATGGATAGAACTAGAAGCCATTATGCTAAATCAAGTAACACAATCACAGAAAAAATAAGCCATGAATAGTATCCCTCAGTTGTGGATGCTAGCACCAAATCCCCAGTTGAAAGGTAAAATGAGCAACATATTGTTATATTTCTTTTTATCTGAAGGCAACTCTGCTGTTATAATGTGAATCTCTTAATGGGCTCTAGAATTAACTTACCACGTATTTTCAGACATTGTAATTGCTGTATGTGGGTACAAGGTATTATTCATATCTTAGAGTAATATAAAATTAAAGGGAAAATGTGAACTCCTAAACATATTTTGGAATTAGCATCCAGTTTATTTTCAGAGGTCATAATTTTGGTATATATGTGATGTTTATACAGGCATATTTTGGAGCAATACAAATGGGAGGGAACAACAACATAAGGACTGGGTCAAAGAACTGGCTGAAAAAGTTAAATTCTGCCCAAAACAATAACCCTCTGTGGAGAAAAACTTCAGAAAGACTGAGAAAAAGATGAAAGATATGTATGGCAGAATGAATGAACTGGGGTGCAGAGGGGGGCATGGAAAGGGGAGTGTGTCTAAATTTGACTGAAAAATGATGTATAAAATACACAAAACATCAATAAAGTATTTTATTTAAAAATAATAAACAAAATATTTTTAAATGGAAAAAGCTAACCACCTGAAGTATTATTTGGTTTTAGTAATATGAAGCTTATTAATGCATTATTTCCAGACCCCTTCCACCTAGGCTGGCTCTTAACAATGAGAAACCTTAGCATTTCAGAGGTCTGAGAATCCTATTAAAAACCTTCAGCATCATTCGCTCACATTTTTCAAAATGCACGGTTTCCTATTGCCATCTAGGCTAAGGAGGGGTTTCTTCAAAGTTCAGTGTAAACTTGTGTGCACAGAGAATACTACTGGGAGGCAATATATCTTTGCATTGGTGTAGTAAATGCAGCTTATAGAACATCTCACAGTATTTTGTGTTCTCAAAAGTAAATGTCCCTCAAATGAGAAAGATGTTGCACATGGTTAGTGCTTTTGACAGCATCTTACAGCATGTATGGGAAGTCACAATTTGGAAAAGTCATCTGGTCCTTTTCCAGAGATGGTGCTTTTCCACTTATAAATGTTATTATTTACAAAATGATTCCAAAACAATTATAGAAAAGAGAAATCCACATTCAAGAAGGACCATGAAATCAACTGATATCCTTTCTAGGATTGAAGTCAGAGCTGGTAACTTTTAATCCTATAATCCAGTCCTTGAAGACCTGTCAAATGCCATCAATACTTTGCACAGAGCTTTACAAGGAACACAAACATAAGAAGGCTGACTGAAAGTGAATGTTTCCATGTTCAAATTCTGTATCTCCACCAGTGGCTTCTGTCCTGGTGGTGCTATCGTGCGGTAGTGACCACTGCCACCACTGTTGTCATTTCCGCCCTTTCTACTAGTTAGAAATGATTCCTGCTGCAACAGAATTCCCATTTCAAGATGACTATCAGTAGTAAATACTGTAACTCATAACAGGACGTTCTTCATTATGATGAGCTCAAGTTGTTTGACTCAGCAGCTTATTGAGAGTAAACTTGTCTTTTGTCCTTGCCCTAGGTGTGATATTAGAAACCCATTCCAGGTGATATTTTTAGACTAAATAGTGTTACCTTTGTTTATGGGTCTATCAGAGAATAATGGACCTTCACCTGGGGCTTCTCCTCATGACAGGCACTTGAGGATAGGATCACAAGCTCACTCCCATATCAGTTAATAGCACGATTGGGTTTTTGTGCTTCTTCTGAAGTGGAACAGGTCTTGAGGAATCAACGATAATGTTTGCCACACATTTGCGTAGTGATTTCAGCTTACTATATGCTTCATGTGCTCATTTAATATCTTTGGGATGTAGGTGAGACAGGTGTATTCTCATTTTGTATTCAAGGTGATGGAAGCTCACAGAATACTTTCTTCTCAGGAAATGTGCTTCGGGCCTGTCTAGATTATTCAGCAGGTAAAAGGCGCTTGCCACCAAGCCTGACAAACTGACTTAATCCCTCATAGTAGGAGTGAACTGACCCCTGGAAGTTGTTCTTTTACCTCCACATGTTCATACACACACACACACACACACACACACACAAATACACACACAGGAAATGTGCACATACAAGGAATGGTAGAAATAAAATATATAGTTTTGTTTGTGGTGTTGTGTATATATGTGATATATATGTGTATAATATGTATATATGTACATATATGTACACATTGTGGATGCACAGGTACATATGCGTAAGTGGACACAAGGCTGAAATCATGTGTCTTTCATCAATTATTCTCCATCTTTATTTTTTGAAATAGTCTTTCACTGAACCTGAAGCTCATCAATTCAGCTAGGCTGGCTGTTCGATGAGTTTTGGGTACCCACCCATTCTGCTGCCCACCCCTCAAGGAGGGGTCACAGGCACATGTCGCTATGCCCAGCTTTTTACATGGGTTCTGGGAGTCCAAACTCAAGTATTATGGAGCAGTTTCCTCTGAGATAAAACCTCTGAGATAAAAGGACTAAACTCTTAATAAACAAAAGTGCCACAGAGGAGTAATAAAGGTTGTGTGTTTCCATCTCCTTTCAGGGCTGGGACAGGCTGAGAGGCCTCCCCCTCTAGCCAGCAGGGTTCTCTTTCCAGCAGGCTAGTTCAAATCAGTTCAGGGATCCTTACCTTTATCTGTCATTGGTTCCGTCTCTGGGGTGATACGTGTTTGTTTAATCTCCTCATGATATGGGTTCTGTGAACACCACCACACAACATCAGTCATTGTACTTTCTGGGCAGGCAGTTTACAGACTGAGCCATCTCTCCAGCCCTCATTTTTAAATTTCAAGTGAAAGAATAAATTTGGCCAATAATTATTAATGATTTTAAAACCATCAGGCGAATAGCTAATGAACACTCTAATGGATAGATCTGTCTGACAATACATAAACCTATTTATCAAACTTACTATCACACAAGGGAGAGACAGTCACATCTTTTGACCTGGTGGTGTGATGTATTCGTAACACAGACTTAAATCTTATCACATCTCTAAATGTAACTACCAGTTATAAGAAATGCAAGGCACAAAAGGGCAGATTAAAAGACATGTGGAGGTTCATGCCTGTTGATCTAGCACTTGGAAGGCTGAGACAGAAGGATTGCAAAGTTTGAGGGGAGCCTGGGCTACACAGTGAGTTCCAGGACAGTTTGGGCTACATAATAAAACCCTATGTCCAAATCTGAACCTGAACAACAACAACCAAATACAACACATCATGAAAGTGCAAATCTAAGTCGAGAATGTGGAAAGCTCTGTGAGACAAATGTGTTGGCTTCCTTTTAAAAAATATTTGCAGGCCGGGCATGGTGGCACATACCTTTAATCCCAGGATTTGGGAGGCAGAGGCAGGTGGATCTCTGTGAGTTCAAGGCCAGCCTGGTCTACAGAGTGAGTGCCAGGCCAGCTGGGGTATAGGAAGACCCCATCTCAAAAAGAGCAAAAAGAATTTGCATCAATTTGAAGATTTCATAGTTATTTTGATCATACTCAGATCTCCTTCCCTCTCTACCCCACCTTACAACACCTCCCCCAACTTCATGGCCTCTATTACTATTTGTCTTTTTTAAAATTTTTTTTAAAAAGGCTTGTTTAGTCTAATCTGTGTTTCCAGAATTCTCCTGGGTGTGGGTCTGTCCTTTCGAG
Organism: Rhizomys pruinosus; assembly: GCA_009823505.1. NCBI lineage: Eukaryota > Metazoa > Chordata > Mammalia > Rodentia > Spalacidae > Rhizomys > Rhizomys pruinosus. The sequence continues at coordinate 101,820 of VZQC01005607.1, forward strand.
TCTGGCCAATGTACCAGGCAACACATCAGTACAGACGACTGACTCTCCCTCTCCCAGCAGCTCTCCGTTGCCATTAGTTTCTCAACTAGGGCGAGGCTTCTTGCCTGCCTCCTCTCCTCATGCTGGATTTTTGTCTGGCTCAGGTCTGCCCAGGTTTTCTGCATACTGTCACAAGCACTGTGGGTTCAAATGTGCAACTACCCTGTAGTGTCTGGACAACACAGTTTTCTTGTATTTATCTACCACCTCTGGCTCTGACAATCTTTCCATTCTGTCTTCTGCAATGATCCCTGAGCCTTGAGGCAGGAGGTGTCCAATTTAGGGCTGAGAACTCCTCAGTCTTTTATTCCCTTCACAGTAACCATTTGTGAATTTCTGTGTTAATCAGTGTCTGCTGCAAGAAGAGCTTTCTCTGGTGGGAGGTGATAGATGTGCTACCTAGGGGTATAATAATACATCATTAGGAGTCAGTATACTACTATGGTTATTTAGCAGGATAATAGTAATTGGTTCTCCCTATGACCTGTTGACCTGTGATCTATCTAACCACAGGTTTTTTGGCCCTGATAACAATGTCAGGTATGGCCTTCCACCTTGAGAAACAGGGCTTAAATCCAATCATGTTGGTTACTACCCCAAGATCAGTACAACTATTATACCAATGGACATATTTTATACATTGTCTTTCTTAATAGATAAAATACAAGACAAAAATGAAAGCTATCTGTATGAGGGGGATAGATTAAGAGTAGATTAAGAGTCTTAAAAAGCTTATCATATAAATGCAGTTTGAGGGGCTGGAGAGATGGCCTAGCGGTTAAGAGCGCCAACTGCTCTTGCAGAGGACCTGGGGTCGATCCCCAGCACCCGCATGGCGACTGAAAACCGTCTTTAACTCCAGTTCCAGGAGAATCCGACACCTTCTTCTGACCTCTGCAGCATTGCGTGACACGGGTGCACAAACCCAAATGCAGACAGTACATTCATACACATACGAAAATAAATAAAACTAAAAAAAAGAAACAAAAAATAAATGCAGTTTGAACCTTATTTAATTCTGATATGAACAAAATAAACCTTTATTGAATTTTATTTAGTTATTTTGCTTATGTGTGGATATGTGTGTGTACACACCTGCAGAGAGGTAAAAGGACAATTTGCCAGAGTCAGTTCACTTCTGCAATGTAGGTCCTGGGGACTGAACTCGGGCTTGTCAGTCTCTGTCGTAGGCACCTTTACCCACTGAGCCATCTTGCTGTTCCATGAACGAAATAAATTTTAAATAAAGAATTACAAGTCTATGAAGATTTTTTACTTTATTAAAATACTGAGTTTATCTCACATGTATATTTTCGTCTCCCCACCATTTCCATGTCTGACCACCACTATTACTACGGCCTATCATAACATTCCATACATATTTAAAACCAAGTAAAAGATTGAGTTCCATCCTTAGAAACTAAACAGGCATTTTATTTTTTATTTTATTTTTTATTGATTTTTTTTATTCTTTATTTTTTATTTATTTTTGTATGTGTATGAATGTACTGTCTGCATGTAGGTCTGTGCACCCGTGTCGTGCAATGCCGCGGAGGTCAGAAGAGAGTCTCGGATTCCCCTGGAACTGGAGTTCTCCTGGAATTGGAGTTACAGATGGTTCTTAGCCGCCATGTGGGTGCTGGGGATCGAACCCGGGTCCTCTGCAAGAGCAGTCGGTGCTCTTAACTGCTAGGCTATCTCTCCAGCCCCATAAACAGGCATTTTAGACAACACATTCTTGGCAATTTAACCTGGACAACATTTATCAAACACGGTAGGGGAAATTCTCATTTTGTATTATATAAAGGACAACCAGATATCAACTGTTACAGAAATGAAGTAAGATGGAATATTTCAAGCAGTTTGAGCTATTTTCTTTTTTCTTTTTTTTTATTTAATTTTTTTTATGAGCTATTTTCTTAAAGAGACTTCCTCCACTTCTAGAGATCTTGAATAGCCTCTTGGTCAGTCATCCGGAAACAATTCTTCACATAATTGATGAACTTGGCTTGTACTTTGGGAAGAAAACCACCTTTTTCTACACTTGCTTGAATTTTTGCTTTAACATCTACAGAACTAGGTCGTTTTGGTGTTTTAGGAGTTTTTTCCTGTTTTTTGAAAGATTCTTGACCTTGGATCTTGGTGTGGATGATTTTAGGTCTTTTCCATTCTGGCTTGATTTTTGTGCATTTTTTGACTGGAGTATCTCAGATAGATTCCTCACTGGAGCTTTTTCTTCAGTTTCCTCATCATCACAATCATCATCTTCATCAGCAAGTTTTACTTTTTTCTGTGGAGCCTTGCTACCACTTCCAGGGGCAGATCGCTTTCCAGATACATTTAAGAGTTTTACATCCTCCTCTTCCTCATCTTCAGACTCTAAATCTTCCTCCACAGCTACAAGGTGCTATCCGCTAATATGTATAGGCCCTGAACCACACTTCAACCTTAAGACAATGGGTGCTGTAATTTCAAATACCACAAGGGAAACTGTTGATTGTACAGACATTTTCAGAGTTGTCAGTGTTACTTCAATTGGACTGCCTTCATAATTCATTGCCTCTGCCTCCACAATGTGTAACTTATCCTTTGCACCAGCTCCTAAACTGACCGTTGTCAATGATAACTGCTGTCCATTTTCATCGTTATCCACCTTAAAGTGGTAGTCTTTATCAGCCTTTAGTTCACAGCCGAAAAGGTAGTTCTGAGGCCTCAGAGGGCTCATGTCCATGTCCAGAGAGTCTTCCATGAGGTGGAGGAGCTCACATCACCATGAGAGGCCAGACGGAGATAACTGAACACAGCTGCCATGAACAGACACACAGGATGGAATCATGCCAAAGTACGGAGAAATTTTTAACAGTGATTCGAACCTTGATAAATCGAGAATGTTCCCAATTTTGTTATGTTTGATAATAGTATCCATCGGATACTTTCAGAAATGATTATTTTTTAAATTTTATTTATTTTTTATGTGTATGAATGTACTGTCTGCATGTAGGTTTGTGCACCCATGTCGTGCAATGCTGCGGAGGTCAGAAGAGGGTGTCAGATTCCCCTGGAACTGGAGTTTCAGACGGTTCTCGGCCGCCATGTGGGTGCTGGGGATTGAACCCGGGTCCTCTGCAAGAGCAGTCGGTGCTCTTAACTGCTAGGCCATCTCTCCAGCCCCCGGAAATGATTATGAGTAAAATTATATTGTTGAAGATGGTGGCCCACTACTTTAGGAGTCAAACGCCAGCCTAGACTACATGAGAACTTGTCTAAAAAAAAAAAATATGGCCGGGCGTGGTGGCGCACGCCTTTAATCCTAGCACTCAGGGAGGGAGGCAGAGGCAGGCGGATCTTTGTGAGTTCAAGGCCAGCCTGGTCTACAGAGTGAGTTCCAGGACAGCTGGGGCTACAGGGAGACCCTGTCTCAAAAAGACAAAAAAANTTTTTTCTTCCTTTTCTTTTCAGTTGCTCCCTATGCTTTTCCCTTTCCCTCCTTCCTCCTCCTGTTTTTCCCTTTTTCCCCCCCCCTCCTTCCCTCCTCCTCCCCTTCTCTCATCTCACTGAAAACTCACAAATACATGCATGTTCTCTCTCTCTCTCTCTTTTCTCCCTTTTTCCTCCCCCCCCTTTTTTTTTTTTTTTTTTTTTTTTTTTTTTTTTTTTTTTTTTTTTTTTTTTTCCCCTTTTCCTCCTTTTTTTCTCCCCGTACTTTGTGCTTTCTTTCTTCCCCACTCCCTCTCTCCCTCCTTCCTTTTCCCCTTTTCCCCTCTCCTTCTCCTTTTCTTTCTCCTCCCCTTCTCCTTTTCCCCTTCCCCTCCCCCTTTTTTTTCCTTCCCTTTCCACCTTCTAATTTCATTCTTGTTTGCAGATGCAAGCCTGCGCGTGCCCACCCTAACTTTCTTTACGTGACCTTCACACCGCCCAGGCCCTAGCACTAATCTTCATGAGAACCCTTGTCTTACTAAAAAAAAATATACAATATGCCGCCGGGCGGCTTGTCGGAGGCGCGACGGAGCCTCTAATCATACGCATACTCGGGAGGCAGGGCGAGGTCCAGGCGGATCTTTGTGGTTCAAGGCCAGCCTGGTCTACAGGTGCGTTTCAGGACAGCTGGGGCTACCAGGGAGACCCTGTCTCAAAAGACAAAAAAAAAAAAAAAAAAAAAGAAAGAAAGAAAAAAAAAATACACACACACACACACACACACACATAATGTCTTGGATTTGCTCTCAAATCATCTAGTGCAAAGTGTCCCATCAGCACAGTGTAGAATAAGATGTCCCAGAGGTTCCCTTCCCCTTAGAGAAACTATGAGCATGAAACCAACTGCATCAAAGTTCAGTGGGAAGATTTGTGGCATTTGCTCACCAGAATCCTTCCTCTCAACACAGCACATGATGATTAAGGGAAGATTCTCAATGCACCCAAGCCTCAAAAATATAAAAATAATTACACCACTCAGAAACCTGAGATGGAATTATCTGTTTGAACCAGCTTGGGCTATAGAGAGAGACTCCGACTCAAAATAAACAAAAAACAAAACAACAAACTCTGACAGTACCTGGAGACATGTGTCCAATATTCTGCTTTTTCAGGAGATTACCTAAAGAATTGATCTTTGTCTTGCTTAAATCTAGGGATGACATTAACAGAACATTGGAATTGTGTACTGCTGAGAACCAAAGTAATGGCTTCACTGAGTTCCAGAGGCTGACAGACAGGTGCCGGGAGAGAAACTGGGAGACCTTCAAGTAAGAGATTATTCACAAGTGCAAGTCCAGAGAGGTCTTGTTCTAGAAATGACTTGACACAGCTTTAGATCTCTAGGAAGGCTGGTGGGGGAAAAGATTTTCTTATACAAACCCAGACTACATAAACATGAAGTAACTGATTTTTCAAATAATGCTCCAGAGGAAGGCAGCAAGGTAGACAAAGAAATGGTCAAGTATCCCACCATCAAAGGAACATATTAAATCTCCAGAAAATTAATCTGGACAGATATAAATTACGGAAGCATAATTCAAAATAATTATCATCAGAATGCACAGTGAACTAAGATTTCAGACCAACAAGTAACCAAAACTAGAAAAATAATATGGGAGCAAAACAAGAAATCATCAGAGAGGTAGAAACTAAGAAGAAGAACTAAAAAGAAATTCTAGAGCTGAAGAGTATAAAATCGAATTGGAAAATCTACCACAGGGATAAATATTAAACGATGAAGCAGAATGAGCAAATGCTGGTGCAAGTCTTTCTGAATTATTGAATGAGAGCCCAGAAAAGGGAGGAAAAAAGGAAGAAAGTGAACAAAGCCCAAGGCATTTAGGGACACCACCACACAGTTAGACACATGTGTCATGTGAGTTCCAGAAGGAGAGGAAAGAGAAATGAATAGCTAATTAGAAAAATGTCTAAGACTCCTGAAATCTGAAAGTAAAAATGAGCATTCAAATCAAGAAACTCAAAGTCCTTCAACTAGGGTGACCCCAAAGAGAAAATGGTAATTCCTCTAGAAAGATATTACAATAAGAAATGTGTATGAATCTAACATCAGAGCATCCAAATGATATAAAGAAAACACAGACAGAATTTCAAGGAACCAGAGAAAGAAACACAATAATCAAGAACATATTTTAATTGTCCAGCTTCAGCGATGGACGAAACAACCAGACAGAATCATAGTGAGCAAGCAAGCAGGATTTGAACAAGTGGTGTAGACCAGCTGGACCTAGCAGGCATCTGTGGACACTCCAAGCAGCAACAGCAAAATGTACGTTCTTCTCATGCATATAGAACACTCTTTAAGACAGATCATTATTGAGGGGCACAAAACAGGTCTAAATAAGCTTCAGAAGACTGTAATTTCAACAGTGATCTTTTCCAACCACCATGAAATAAAACTAGAAATCAATAATAAAAAGGAAACTGAAAAATTCACAGGTACATGAAAATTAAACACTTTTGAAGAGCTAATGAGTCAAAGAAGAAATCACAAAAACTTTAAAGAGCCATAAACAGCCAAAATAATCCCAGAAAACCCCCAAAGCTAGAGACTTTGTGTTTTTTATTCATTATTCTTATTTTATGTGTATGAATGTATTGCCTGCACATGTGTGAGCGTACCTGTATGGTGCCATGCCCAGGAAGGTCAGAAGTGGGCATCAGATCTCCTGGAACTGGAGTTACAGATGGTTGTTAGCGGCCATGTGGGTATTGGAAATCAAACCCTGTAAGATTCTCTGTAAGAGCAGCCAATGCTCTTGACCACTGGGCCATCTCTTCATCCCTGGACTTTGTGCTTTCCAAAGTCCTGCAATGTTACAGCAACTAAAACAGTATGGAACTGTTATGAAAGCAGATGTGTAAACCAATGGAATAACATAGACAGCCCAGAAACATTCCTTTCATACATATGGTGACATGGTCATTGGCAAAGGCATCAAAATTAAACAGTGGGGAAGGACAGTCTCTTCAATTAATACTGTTGGGAAAGGTGGCTACCATACAAAAAGAGAACAGCGAGACCCACACCTTAGGCCATGCACAAAAATTAACTCAGAATGAATGGAAGACTTAAAGGTAATATTTGAAACTATAAAACTCCTAAAACAAAATATAGGGGGAACAGATTTCACCTCACTGCATTTGGCAATGATTCCATGGGTCTGACATCAAAAGCAGAAGCAACAAAAGCAAAAATAAGAAAACGGAGCTAAACCAAACTTGAAAACTTCTGGTCAGCAAGTGAAACAAACAGCAGACTAAAAGAGAACCTTCAGAATGGGAGAAAATGTCTGCAAACCCTGTGTCTAAAGGGAGTAAAAACCGGGGCTGGAGAGATGGCCTAGCGGTTAAGAGCGCTGACTGCTCTTGCAGAGGACCCGGGTTCGATCCCCAGCACCCACATGGCGGCCAAAAACCGTCTGAAACTCCAATTCCAGGAGAACTCCAGTTCCAGGGGAATCTGAGACCCTCTTCAACTCCAATTCCAGGAGAACTCCAGTTCCAGGGGAATCCAAGACCCTCTTCTGACCTCCGCGGCATTGCACGACACGGGTGCACAGACCTGCATGCAGACAGTACATTCATACACATACAGAAATGAATAAAATTTAAAAAAAAAAAAAAAAAGGGAGTAAAAACCCAAACAGTAAAAGAACTTCCTTGACTCCATGACAAAAAAAACCCCAAAACTCTATTTTTTTGGAATTTTTGAGGTGGCTGAAGTTATATGAGCTCAAGTTTGGATCTTCAGTTTTGTTCCATTGGTTAATGGTTCTGTTTTTTTCCCCAGTACCAGGCTGCCTTTATGACTATAGCCCTGTAATATAGCTTGAAGTCTGGTAATGTAATCCCCCTAGTATTGCACTTTTCATTCAGGGTTGCTTTAGCTATTTGGGGTCTTTTGTTTTTCCATATGAATTTAAGGATTTTTTTCCAAGTCTGTGAAAAAGCTCATGGGGATTTTGATTGGGATTGCATTGAATCTGTATATTAATTTGGGTAGAATGGACATTTTTATTATATTAATTTTTCCAACCCATGAGCATGGGAAGTCTTTCCATCTTTTGATGTCATTTTCTTAAATGTTTTTTTTTTATTTTTATTTATTTCTGTATGTGTATGAATGTACTGTCTGCATGCAAGTCTGTGGACCCGTGTCGTGCAATGCCACGGAGGTCAGAAGAGGGTCTCGGATTCCCCTGGAACTGGAGCTCTCCTGGAATTGGAGTTTCAGACGGTTCTCAGCCGCCATGTGGGTGCTGGGGATCGAACCCGGGTCCTCTGTAAGAGCGGTCAGCGATCTTAACTGCTAGGCCATCTCTCCAGCCCCTTGATGTCATTTTCAATCTCTTTCTTCAGGGTTTTAAATTTTTTGTTGTAGAGGTCTTTGGTGTCTTTGGTTAGGTTTGTCCCTAGGTATTTTTTTGAGGCTACTGTGATTTGGAAGGTCTCCTTATATTCCTTCTCCAGTTGCTTACTGTTGGTATAAAGAAAGAATACTGATTTTTCTAGGTTTATTTTGTATCCTGCCACTTTACTGAAACTTTTAATGGTTTCTAAGAGTTTTCTGGTGGAGTTTTTAGTATCCCTTAGGTAAACTCTCATATCATCTGCAAAAAGGGATAGTTTTACTTCCTCTTTTCCAAGTAGTAGTCCTTTAATTTTGCTTTTGTGCCTTATTGCCCTAGCAAGCATTTCAAGCACTATATTGAAGAGGAGTGGTGATAGTGGATAGCCTTGCTGTGTTCCTGCCTTTAAGGCGAATGCTTCCAACTTTTCTCCATTTAGGATGCTGGTTGTGGGTTTCTTGCATATGGCTTTGATTATATTGAGGAATGATCCCTCCAGTTAAATTTCCTCTAAGACTTAAAGCATGAACTGATGCTGGATTTTTGTCAAAAGCTTTTTTGGCATCGATTGAGATGATTGTGTGGTTTTTGTCTTTTAGTCCATTTATGTGTTTATGATATTTATTGATTTACGTATGTTGAACCATCCCTGCATCTCTGGTATGAATCCAGTCTGGTCATGATGGATGATCTTTTTGATATGGATCTGTATGCGATTTGCAAGTATTGTGTTGAGAATTTTTGCATTTCTGTTCAATTAATGATATGGATCTGTAGTTTTCTTTCTTGTTTGTATCTTTCCCTGGTTTTGGTATTAGAGTGATGCTGGCTTCATAGAAGGAATTTAGGATATTTCCCTCTGTATCCTTCTGAACAGTTTGAGTAATAATGGTTGTAGGTCCTCTTTAAATGTTTTATAGAATTCTGCTGTGAAACCATCTGGGCCTAGGCATTTTTTAGTTGGGAGGCTTTTTATTACATCTTCAATTTCCTCAAGTATTATGGGTCTGTTTAAGTGGTCAATCTCTTCTTGGTTAAGCTTTGGCAAATCATAGGATTTCCTATATTCATCCATTTCTCTTAGGTTTTCAGATTTAGTAGAGTATAGGTTTTTGAAGTATGCTTGTATGACTGTCTGGATCTTTTCTTTATCTGTTGTGATGTTTCCCTTTTTATCACGAATGCTATTGACTTGCAGTTGCTTTTTCTTTCTTTTGGTTAACTGGGCTAGAGGTCTGTCTATTTTGTTTATCATTTCAAAGAACCAGCTTTTGAATTCCTTGATGGTTTTGTATTGTTTTCTTTGTTTCTATTTCATTGATTTCTGCTCTGATGCTCAATGGAGGAAAGAAAGCATCTTCAGCAAATGGTGTTGGCAAAACTGGATCACCGTTTGTAGAAGAACAAAATTAAACTCCTACTTCTCGCCCTGTACAAAACTAAACTCCAAATGGATCAAAGATCTCAACCTAAAACCTAGAACCCTGAAAGTGATAGAAGAAAAATTCTGCAGCAACATATAAGACATAGACCTAGGAAAAGACTTTCTAAATCAAGCAGCAGCTGCACAGGAACTAAGGACAACGGCTGACAAGTGGGACCTCATCAAACTCAAAAGCTTTTGCACAGCTAAAGAAACAATCAAGAAAGTGAAGAAAAAACCCATAGAGTGGGAGGAAGCCTTCACTGCTGATACATCTGACAGAGCATTGACATCCAGAATATATACACTATTTAAAAAACAAAGAAATAAGAAAACAAATGACTTACTCAAAAGATGGAGTAAAGAGATGAACAGAGACTTCACCAGGAAGGAAGTAAAGATGCCTGAGAAACATCTTAAAAAGTGTTCAGTGTCATTAATAATTAAGGAAATGCAAATTAAAACCACACTAAGGTATCATCTCACTCCAATAATACTAGCCAAGATCAAGAAAACAAAAGACACCAAATGCTGGAGAGGTTGTGGGGAAAGGGGAACACTCATCCACTGCTGGTGGGAATGTAAACTCATACAACCACTATGGAAATCAATGTGGAGAACCTTTAAAAAACTCAAAATGAGCCTACCACCTGACCCAGCCTTACCACTCCTGGGTAATACCCACAAGATGCATCCTACTACAAAGATACATGCACAGGTATGTTTATTGAAGCTCTCTTCACAATAGCAAAGAGCTGGAACCAACCCAAATGCCCCTCAACTGATGACTGGATAACAAAAATGTGGTACATCTGCACAATGGAGTTCTATGCAATGGTAAAGAAAGATGACATCATGAGCTTTGCTGGTAAATGGATGGAACTCAAAGCCATTATGCTAAGTAACACAGTCCCAGAAAAAAAAGGTGAATGTTGTCCCTCATTTGTGGATGCTAACACCAAATCCCCAGTTGGCAAGCAAATTGAGCAACTTTGTTATTATATTTCATTGTATCTGAAAGCAACTGTGCTATTATAATGTGAATCTATAAATGGGCTCTAGAATTGTCCTACCACTTGTATTCACACATTGTAATTGCCATATATGGATGGAAGATATGTATTCATATTCTAAAAAAAAAAGAATGCAATGTTATACATCTTTTTCCTACATGCAACTTTACTGTTAAAATGTGAACCTCTAAATGTGTTTAGGAATTAACCTATAGTTAATTTTCAGAATTCGTAATTTGGATTTATGTGTAGAGTGTATATATGCATATAAAATAGGGAATTTACCAGAATAGATATTTCTTCAAAGAAGATATGCAAATAGCAATAAGCAAATGAAAAACACTCAGCATCATTAGTTCAGAGGAAAATGCAAATCAAACCATAGTGAGTTACCACTTGTCACCTTTGTAAGGATGGCTGTTACACAAACAGGAAGGAGAAGCTGGGGTCAGTGGCAGAAGCCTGTCAATCCTAACTACTTATAAGGCTGTGGCAGGAGGATCCTAAGTTCGAGACCCACCTGAGCTACAGAGTGAGTTTAAGGCCAATCTGAACAACTTAGAAATCCCTTGTCTCAAAATAAAAAGTAAAATACAGGGCTGGGACTATAGCTCACTGGTAAAGTGCTTGCTTAGCATACACAAGGTGGTAGGTTCAACCCCCAGTTCAATTCCCCATAAAAGGGGAAATTAAGAGATGGAAGGGGAGAAAGAGGGGGAGGAAGAAGGACGATGAGGAGGAGATGGAAGAGGAGAAGGAGGAAGAGGTAGAAGACTTATACACTGTTTCTGTGAACCTAAAATATTGCAATCATGAAAAACAGGATTCTTTAGAAAAAATAAACCTTGAGTTACCATATGACCCAGCAACCTTTTTTTTTTTTTTTTTTTTTTTTTTTTTGTAGACCAGGCTGGCCTTGAACTCACAAAGATCCACCTGCCTTTGCCTCCCAAGTGATAGGATTAAAGTCTTGCACCACCACGCCCGGCGCAACCTTACTTCTGAACATATGCTCAGAAGAACTGAATCCAGGGGCTGAGATATTCGCATAGCCATATAGTTTGCAGAATATTTCACAATATCTGTGCTGAATAGCTTTAGTGTCAAGTTGACACACTGGGCTGAGGGAGCCTCAGTAGGGGAACTGCCTCCATTGGTCTGGCCTCTGGGGATGTCTATTGGGCATCTTCTTAATTGCTTAGTGATGTGGGATGGCCCAGCCCACTGTGGATGCTGCCACCCCTGGGCAGGGTGTTCTGTATTGTATAAGAAAGCAGGCTGAGCATGGGCCAGGGGATCAAGCCAGTAAGCAACATTCCTCTATGTCCTGCACTTCGGCTCCTGCCTCTAGGTTCCTGCCCTGAGTTCATACTTTGGTGACCCAGGAGATGTAAGATGTAAAAACCCTTTCCTCCCCAAGTTGGTGTTGTTCAGAGTGTTTTCTAATGGCAATGGAAGGCAAACTAGAACAGTGTTCAAGAGATAGACACAGTCCCTTGGCAGATGAATGGATAAAGTGTGGGGTACATGGAAAATGAAATTTTCAGTTTTTTGAAAGAAAGAAATCTGTCACAAGTCAGAAGCTTCACGAAGATACTTTGGGACATTTTGCTGAATAAACAAGTCACCCACAAAAAGACAAATGGTACACAATTCTACTTACATGAGTTCATGTAAAATGATCAGACTCACAGAAACAGAGAATGGAGTGGAGGCTGCCGGGACCTGGGAGAAGGAGGGTTGGGAAGTTGTTGAGCAGGAACAGAGGCAGTATGGGTCCTGCGATCTGCTGCATAACAAAATACAGATGGCTGCAATATGGTGCTATACTTAGAAATCCTTACTTGGGTGAATTTTATGCCGGGAGGAGTTGCCACAAGTTAAAAAATCCAGTGTGAGTTAGGGTGTGGGTGACAAGTGAGTGGGTACAGATGTTTGGCTTCTTGTTGATAATCAATTGTTGAAGCTGGGTGACGGGTAGTGAGGCTCATTGCTTTATGAATTCTATTTTTGTATATATTGTGTATTTTCACAATAAAAAGTAAGATAATTTCACATAGAAAAGAACTATCATACTACAAATAATCTCCCCGCTGTCAGCAGGCAGATGGGTTGCAAGTTTCTTTCGCCCCCTGGCAGGTACACATCTGAGTTTGTTCTGGGAAAGGGAGACGTCCTCCCACTACTTGTATTAAAAGGGCAAGAGCTGTGCCACCTTAAAATCTACAGTCCAAACCGAGGTGATGGCGAGTGGGGAGAGCGGAGCAGAGTCCAGGGCTGAGAAGCTCAGCCTCTGCTGCCCTCCAGAAATGGCTGTGTCCTACAACCCAGCCTCAGCTCAAACACCAGATGGGACTTGACCACCAGACCTGAGCATGCCAACTCACATATCTAAGATTAGCATGGTACAGAGCATGAAAAGTTCCTCTTAAAATGTATGCTGATGTTTTCCTGTTCATTTCCTTTTCCCAAAGGTAATTTTTATAAAGAAAAGAGTGTGCATTTTGTTAAAACTTACATTACCAGCTAATGTGCTTGGTAGTTTTTTAACAATCTGATCACAGTAAAACCTAGAAATTCAACTATTTAATTGCATCATTGAAAGAGAAAAGCAGAACTGGTATAAGAATCCAGGATTTTCTGTGGGTGAATTTGCTTTTTTTTTAGGATTTCAACATAGTAATTTAAAATGTTTTTATTAGCATACATTACACAAAATTACACAATAATGGGCTTCATTATGGCATTTTCATACATGTGCACAATGTATTTTCATATTTGCCCCCTCTTACCCCCTCTTGTCCCTCTCCATCTTGCTGTTCCCCTTTCTCTTCATAACCAGCCCCCACTTCTACCTTCATGTCCGTGTGTGTGTGTGTGTGTGTGTGTGTGTGTGTGTGTGTCCCAGTAGGCTTCATTAAGGTTGCTTACAGGAGCATGGGCACCTTACCAGTTGCTACACTCCTGAAGAAAATGTCTCTTCTTTCTCTAGTCATTGTTAACTGCTTACAAATCCTCAGGGAGGGGTGGGACCACTTAAGCTCCTCCCCCACCTCCATAAAATGTTGATGGGCCAAGTCTTGTGCAGGTCTTGTGTAGGTAATTATAGATGCTGTGTGTTTAGGAGTTCAAGAGCCATGTGGGGGACAATATTCTACAACATTCTACCCTTTCTTCCAGCTCTTACATTCTTTCTCATCCCTTCTCCCTGAGCCTTGGGGGGGGGGTGATAGAGATGTCCTATTTAAGGTTGAATATCCAACAGGCATTTTATTTTCATCACTTGGACTAGTTATGAGTGTTTGGCTCATAACTTACTGCTGTCCCTTGCAAAATTATACTTCTCTGACCAAAGCTGACAGTGGCTCTATTCTATGGGGATAAACAATTATTTAGAAGGGAATTTGACAGGTACATCATAGCTATTTGGCAAAACAACAGCACTAGCTTCCCCAATAGGGCTTATGACTTCTCCAGCCATAGGGATTTGACCAGGTTTACAGTACCAGATGTGAAGTCATTCCTTCCAGTGGAGCAGCCTTCAAATCCAGTCAGAAGGAGACTGGTTATTCCCACAATAGACTTGCTATTAAGGTACCAGTGGACGTGTCTTGTCTGGATGATAGTGTAGCATGCAGGGTCATAGCTGAGTAAAACTGTTGATGACAATTCTTCCCCAGAAACCTGCATAGCATCTCTGGCCATTTGAAGGCTAGCCAGCCAGGAAGAAGCTTCCATTTCAGTTCCAGCTTGGTTTCTCCATGTCCTACAACAAAAGCATGTGGTATCTTAGCAAGAGGGTCCTACCATCTAGTTTTGGTGGGCAACTAACAGCAGTGATGATAGTCTGTAAGGCTTGGGGGACCTCAGGGGTTCCCTGATCAGCAGCTTGTAGGAATGCATCTTGCCCTTGGTGTGGGGACATTCAACTAGCAATCTATGGCTTCTAGGAATAACTTTATGTGGATGAAGTTTTTTTTTAAAAATAAATGCAGTCAAAATGCCGAATTCTGGGAGTTGGAGAGATGGCTCAGCAGTTAAGAGCACCGACTACTCTTGCAGAGGACCCAGGTTTGATTTCCAGCACCCACATGGTGGCTAAGAACCGTCTTTGACTCCAGTTCCAGGGGAATCCGACACCCTCTTCTGACCTCCACAGCATTGCACGACATGGATGCACCAACCTACATGCAGACAGTGCATTCAGACACATAAAAAAAAAATAAAATAAAAGTCCAGATTACGCCTAAAAATAGCCAAATTCTGTTCCTTAACCTCCTATTGTGGTGTTATGTTACAACAGTGTTCACAGTATTCCATGTTGTGGCTCCTTTTCATGTACCTTTCCCTAACCTAGAGTTTGAAATGTCATATTGTTGGACGTAAAGATTAAAAAGAGAAACTTCTTAGAATACTCTCCCTTTAAAGCAGGTGTATCTAATCCACAGCCTCCAGGCCACAGGCCCCCAGGATAGCTATGAATGTGGTCCAACTTAAAATTGTAAAGTTACCTAAAACTTTATGAAATTAAAAAAAATGTAACTCAGCTGAGTAATTCCAGAGTACGACCTTTGTAGATAGCAACATCAGATTACCATGTCCAAAGTTTGAAATGATCTGTGAGACTCTAGCTCTACCTAGTGTCTGAGAGTGTCTCTGGGTTGCATAGCCCCAGAAGTAGTTCAATGTTAAAAAGATAAAACATACCCATTTTTTGGATATACATGTTTATAGACACATGTGTCTGTTTGCATGTGCAGGTATATGAAAGGTGGGAAAGTTGATGTCTAGAGCTTTCCTCAAGTGACACCAGTTTCTTGTTTTTAATAAGTATGTTCTTTGACAGTTTCAAACATACATGGTGCTTTTTGGTCTCTCTTCCCCACCGACCCTGACCGCTCTTCCACCCCTGTCAGTGCCCCACTCCTCCCTCTCAGGCCCTTTCCCAAAGGCATGGATTTTAGTTTGGTTTTGCATCTCAATCAGTTTAACCAGGGCCATCTGCATGCCTGTTGGATCGGAACTATTCACTGGAGACTGGTGGGGTCACCAGAAGACCCACAACTGAAAACAACGAATCCCCTCTCCCTGAATCTATCAGTAGCAAGGAGTAGAACCCCCTCTGTCCCTCTTCTCCACCTTATTTTTAATTATAATTTTTAATCTTTGATAATTTCATCATGTATACAATGAATATGATAGTATCTGCCTCCATTTCCCCCTTTTTGATATTTTTTACTGAATTTTTGTGTATTTCATACAGAACATGTTAATTACTTTTATGCCCCTTCCCCATTGGCACCTCCCATAATCCCTTCTCCTTCCCCCTCCCTGCAGGAGTTCATGCATTCAGTTCACGTGTTTTAGGGTCTATGGAGCCAAGTTAGTGTCCCCAGACATGCCTCAGTGCAAGTTCATCCACTGAACTAGATAGATCTTGTCAGCCTATCTAGAGTCACTCCCTTTAAGATCAGCTCAGGTCTTCCTCGCCCAGCAGTAATCAGCTGCCAATAGTTCTTCATCTATCAGCTGCCAATAGTTCTTCATCTAACGCAGGGCTTCTCACTGAATCTGGAGCTCTGCTGATTTGGCCGGGCTGGCTGCCAGGGAGCTCAGGTATCCTCCTGTCTTCCTCAGCACTGGGATGACAGGCGTTCAGTGCTGTTTCTAGCATGCAGGCAGGGGCTAGGGCCAGAACTCAGGTCCTCATGCACCTGCAGCCAGCACTGTAGCAACTGAGCCATCTCTCCAGCCCCAGCATATTCACTTTGACTTGTTATTTTCTGATCATTTAAAATGGGACTCTTTCTACACATGCTATATATGAAGGTTCAATAAATATCAGTGTGAATCTTTCTTGTCATTAAGAACAAAGTAAAAATTATAAAAATAAACCAATGATTATTTAAGGACAATATGCAGAATTTTCAAATATCAAGCTATGAAATGGTTTTCTAACATACATGACACAGTAATGCATTTTAATTTCTTTCTTTTGTGTGTTGTGTGTATCTGTGTGTTCATGTCTATGTGCATGTGTGTGGAGGTCAGAGGCTAGCACCTGGTGTACTTCCCAATCCCTCTCCACCTTAGTTTTTGAGACAAGGTCCTCACTGAATCTGCATTTGATTGATTAGGCTAGAGAGTGGCCAACAAGCCCCAGGGACCCTTCTGTCTCTGCTTCCCCAGTGCTGGGATTGCGAGTGGGCACACACTCACCCAGCTTTCCTGGTGGGTTCTGGGAATACAAACTCATGCTATGCCCACTTTATCAACTGAGGCATCTCCTGAGCCCCTCGAATTTTATTTTTTTTAATTTATTTAAAAAACTTTTTTATGTCTATGAGTGTATTGCCTGAATATATGTAGGTGCACCCATGCCATGTAATGCCTGCAGAGGTTAGAAGATTGCATTGATCCTCTGGACCTGGAGTTATGGATGGTTGTTAGCTGCCATGTGGGTGCTGGGAATCAAACCCAGGTCCTCTGCAAGAGCAACCAGTGCCATTATTCCCTGAGTCATGTCTTCTGCACTGCCCTTCAGATTTTAATATACATATTTAGTCTCCAAAGGTGAAACACTGTATGATTTAAAATTACTTGATCAACAAACTATTCTTCTAAATTATAATTTTAGAGCAAATGAAACATATCATTTATCTCTTAATATAACTGAGACATATCTTACAGATAATACTTAGAATTATGAAACATGAATTTAAGACATTTCAATAACATTGACATAAACTTAACTTGGATTTTCATAACAAAGCAGTGTAATTATTGGAAACAATTACTAAGAGGATATAAGACATGATGAAAAAAAAACTAATGCTTGGTTACAATGCCTGCTGTGTGCTACTCTTTCAGTGTTCTCATGCTACCCTTTAAGGGGCTTCTTTGGGGTCTGAAGATCTCTGAGGACACCTGCATTCACAGGCAGAATCAGCTGGCTGCCTGCAGATTCACAAGTGCTGTGAAGCTGCTGTTATGGGTTTCTCAATGCCCCAGGAAAGGCAGGCAGAGATTCCAGCAAAGAGGCTGACCCCTGCTGAGGGGACACTGAGGCCAGGCCGAGGGCTGGTTTGGATGAGAAACGTTCTCCAGTGGCTGTTTGCGGAGGTTCAGAAGGTGCAGTTTTCCTATGTGACTGGGGGCAGGCTTTGTGAGGTCAGAGTCTCACCCCACTTCTGGTTCACTCTTTCTGCTATGCTTTGTTTTAGAAGATGTAAGCTCTCAGCTTCCTGTTCTGGCTGCAATGGGGTCCTCTTGCTGCTGTTTCTCCCCATCATTGTTGTTAGGTTCATTTTGACGGGAGACTTGGCACAGAGGGAGAAAGAGTCAGGACTCTGATGAGAAGGAATTCAGGTTTATTTCAGGAATGGCAGCTGGCCTGCCTGTGTTGGGATTAGGATGACCAGCATCAGAATGTCCCCAAATGGCAGTTTTTATACCCAGGCACACAAGGAAGTGAGTTTTCAAGGAAGCGGAACAAGGAGATGGGGGAATGGGCGTAGGTGGTCTGTATTAGTCAGGGTTCTCTAAAGAAACGGAAGCAACCTGATATACAATTTATTGATTTGCTCACGTGACAGAGTTCAAGGAGTCCAACAGTAGCCACGCTGCACTAGAGAGGCTGAGAATCCAGGGAACTGCTCAGTCCGCAAGGCTGGATGTCTCAGTAGTCCCAATCTGGTGTTGAAAGCCTGGTGGATTCCAGGAGATCTGCTGGTCTCAGTACACGCTGGGATCCGTAGGGTTGATCGCAGCAGCAAGACAAACTCACCAGTGAGAGAGAGGCAAGCCGCAGGAAAAAAGAGACCAGATCCCTCTGGCATGGCCTTCAATACTGCCTGCCCGCAGAAGGTAATGCCCACATTTGGGGTGGGCCATCCGGTTTGAGGTGGTCCAATCCGAAGATCCTTTTTCTCTTATTTGTTCCTTAGTCCAGTCAAATTGACATTCAGGATTAACCATCACAGTGGGTCTGTGGCTGGTATCAGTAGGGGCATCTAGAGAGAGACTGAGGCCTGGTTCTGGTCTCCGGTGAGGCATGATTGCAGGATGTTGTGGCAACATTTCTCAGGTTGCAGGAATGCAGTCCAGGATAATTGTTTCTTGGAACTTCTTCCTCAGTTGGCTTCCTGAAGTCCCTGACTTGGGTGGGCTACAACCTTACAATTGTGAATCCTGCCTCTAGAACTTCAAGCCAAAATAAACTTTATAAGTTGCTTTTGGTCATGACGTTTTATCATAGTAACAGAAAAGTAACATAACTAATACACTCAGTTTGTCTAGCTGCTTAGTAAATATATTTCAGGGGTGGGGGGGTGGAGACTGGAGAGCTGGCTCAGAGGTTAAGAGCTCTTTTTGCTCTTCGGAGAACCTGATTTTGGTTCCCAGTACCCAAATCGGGTAGCTTATAATCACTCACTCCAGGCTTCCACCAGCACCTGCACACACAGGATCTACATACACAAGCACACATATATAGTTATAAATTTAAAAAATAAAATTTCAATGTAAAAAATGGTATGTTCTCTATTTAGGGATAATTATCAAAATGAATAAAGGTTAAAGATCTCTTTCAAAAGGAATATGATGACATTAGTGGAGAAACCGGGGACATCTGAGAGCAGTCTCTAGTGTGGAATCAAATCAAATCAAGTTTTCATGTGTGGGTGCACATGCAAATACGTGTATGTGTGTGTGCACATGTGCAGGCCAGAGGTCATCTTCAGTTGTTCCTCAGGAGATAGCAACCTCCTTTTTTAAGACAGGGTCCCACATAGGCCTGAAAGCCTCTGGTCATCCTAGGCTGTCTGGTCAGTGAGGCCCAGGGCTCTTCCTGACTCTGCCTCCCCAGTGCTGGGGTCTCAAGCAAGCACCGCCATACCTGACTCTTCTTAGTGGGTTCTGAGGATCAAACTCCAGTCCTCATACCTACTATCTCCCTATCCCACAATTAAATCAATTTTGAGTCTGAGTAATTTCTAAAATAAAAAGATTTGCAGAGTCATTAGACTCACTAGCCAGATCAAGGAGCAGTGCCCAGGAGAAGCTCCAGCAGCAGGGCAGCGGGGCAGGTAGCAGACGGGATGTGTCTGCTGTGCTGAGAGCTAAGAATACTGCTAGAAGAAAAGTCAGGGGGAGGACGAGGTTACTTGTAGCAAACTACTGTGGCCATACACTAGAGGTGTATAGGAAGATGATCCGTATAGAAGGAGCACTGGTTGCTCTTGGCTCGGAGACCTGAGCAGGACATGGTGGTGGTACTTAGGAGAATAGGAGACTTCAGTCAAGGCTTTAACATGCATTCAGTCTGTTGTAGGCTCATAGTTTGTTTGCTTTTTGTTTTGTTATTGGTTTTGAACAAGGTCGCTTTATATAGCCCAGCTCAAACTCCCGATTTTCTGGCTTTAATCTGCTGTGATTACAGGAGCATGGCCCTTACCCAGCTCAGCTCCTAGGTGTTAACATTCCTCATCTCTTCTCACCACTACCCTCCATTCTTGTAATTAAATTTAGGATAGCTAAAAATTTTTCTCTGATCAGTAATTTATCCAGTAGTACTGAATTAATTTTAATGTCTCGGTTTTGATAATAGTATGATGTCAGCATTAGGGGAGAGTTGGGACTAGGCATAAGGAGTGCTCTATGCTCTTTTTCCATATACCTAAAATTATTTCATAATAAAGCATAAATCTAGGTAGACACAGATACACAGAGCATGAAAGTATCCCTTTTATAGGGCACTATAAGGAGTTAGGCCACAGGATTTTGATATTGCATGAGCACTGTCTCTTTGCCCATCTCAAACCTAACCTGAGAAATATTTGGTGAAGAAGAGCCTTGAAAAATGTCCTCCTGAGCAGAGCCCAGGCAGCTAGCTCTGGGAGCACTGTCCTGTCCTGCAGATCAGTCCAAGTCTCCCATTGTAGTGAGCTTGCACCTGGCATTGTGGGGGCAGAGCCTTGCTCCATCTCCTTTATGTCCTAATAATGCTGCTTTCTGGCCACCCATTGAATCTGGTCCCTACTGCATTTCACACTTGGATTAACTCAATCATGCAAATTATGTCAAGCCTAAAAGAAATCAGGCTGTGGGCAAATAAGAAATGCTAATAAAAATTGAAAATACGGCTCAGAGCCACGAAGCTCCTTTATGAAGCTGCTGCCCACAGTCCCCAGATTCATGTGCTCTGGTGCGGTTTGAAAGAGAGGGATAAACAGAGTTGAGTTATAACATAAATAAAAACCACAGTGTTAATTAGATTCCTGAATCTGGATGCACCTCTTCTCATAGAGTGAACTGGTTTGGACAAGATTAGCCAGATAAAAGCTCCCATGCAAAGCATTCCTTGAAATCGTTTGTCTTTCCAAGCAGAGATTTCCAGAGGTTTCTTTGTAAGGTGACTAATACTCCTTCCTGTATAAACCGCACAATGTCCTGGCCGCTGGCTCCTGTTCTGCTAACGCCCCGCCCCGTCACTTGGAACGCACTCTAGAAGCCTGTTCCATCACACTAATGGGCCTCCGAGGTCCTGTTAAAACGAAACCTCTTAGTTCGGAAAGCTTCCCAGACTGTTCTCGAGAGAACTCTGTCTTGTTTTCCTGGTTTTTCACAGGCCACTGTATTTGTGTTACTGTAGCAGAATGTATGATATTGCAGACCTCATAAAGAAAAGAGCTCTTTAGCTACACTGTTGGAGGCTGAATGTCTAAGATTAGGTGGCTCCATCTTTTTGGCTGCTGCTGCTGATGCTCTGGCTTTGTCATAACCTGGTAGAGAAAGGAAAAGAAACTGGTCTGTGCAAAGGGCCAAGTGTGTAGTTGACCTTGCTTTATAATAACCTGCTTTCTAGAGAACTAAAGTTACTCCTGAAGCACCATTAATCCCTTCCAATGGCATTGTCCCATTACCCAACTGCCTCTCCCTGTAGGCTCCACTTTTTAAAGACTCACCACTTTGGGCTTGGGTCTGTACATACCTTGTGCATGCTGTCTGTCATAAGCACTGTGTACAGCACAATTTTCCTGTAACCACCTACCACT
The DNA here is from genome assembly GCA_009823505.1 of Rhizomys pruinosus. NCBI lineage: Eukaryota > Metazoa > Chordata > Mammalia > Rodentia > Spalacidae > Rhizomys > Rhizomys pruinosus. The sequence continues at coordinate 123,196 of VZQC01005607.1, forward strand.
CCAGGCTCTTACAATCTTTCTGTTCCCTCTTCTGCAATAAACCCTAAGGCTCTGAAAGAGAAGGTACAATAGAGGTGTCTTATTTAGGTCTGAAGATTCCATGGTCACTCATTTTCAGCACACGAACTATTTTGTGGGTCCTTATGTTAATCACCATCTGCTGCAAGAAGAACATTCTCTGGTGAGAGTTGAGGGGTGCACTAATCTGTGTATAAAACAGTAAGTCACAAACCCATGCCAGACAGGGGCTCAGCATGGATGGGGGAGGCAGGCAGGAAGCCTCAGCCTTAACTGAGGATCTACTGGCTAATGGTGGGAAGAGGAGAGCCAGTTTTTCTTACTGGTGTGGAGTCTGGTTGGTTGTCCAAACTTCAAGATATAGAACATGCACAAGAGCACTTAGGAGGCATGGATTATAATCAATAGGCCTTTGAAAAAAATTAAATAAAAAAGGATAGACAATAATGAAGCACGTGAAGTTGGGGAGTAGTAGAGAAGTCTGAAGGGGTAGGGGCCTGAAAATGATCCAAAATGCATTATATAAAATTATGGAATCAATAAAAAGATTAGTTTTTAAAAAAGATTTATTAGCTCAATTCTGCCATCCTGGTAACCCAGCCTCCAGGACATGGACTTGGGGCCCTGCATTCCATACCTCCTCACTTCAGGTTATTTAGACATATGAAGCTCCTTGCTGCCTGGAACATGGGTTTCACAGTGGACAAGCCAAGCTTCTCCTGCCAGATCTGCCATCCATGTTTACACTCACCATCCTGGCTACAGCCAAGCTTTTTCAGAAGGATCTGTTGGCATTTGGGTCCTAGATAAAGAAAAGATCATTCCCGTTCCTCACTTCTGTTCTATTTGGTTTCAATTCTCCAGAGTCAGAGAACATTAGGTAAAGGAAAGGACCCCACACGTGTACTTCTAAATGAGAACCAGGGACTATCAAGGGAGTGCTGGACTCTACTGGAAGTGCTGGAAGGCACTTCAGCGCTGGGGTGAAATCAAATATGTAGCAGGTGCTCAGTTTGATTCCCTGCTCTGATCTGAGCTGTTGCTCCCCTCAGCCTTAGGCTCCCTTCTGGACTTCACCTACTTTACTTTAAAGCTCCTGAATGAAGATTGCCCACACTGAGAGCTTCCTGTGTGCACTACCATGGATTAGATTGTTGCTTACTGAGTGCAAAGATGCTGCTTCAAACTTGTGGGTTGGTGTCAGTCACAAAAGCCCCGGATGGAATCCAGGAGTTCAGCTGCCATCCACCCAGGGGTGGAGTTCTCATATAACCCCCTTCCCCTCCCTGAGTCCTCCTAGCATGCAGCTTGGGAACAGTGTGGGGGGAGACTCCAATGTAGAGCAGACACACTCTACTGGAAGCCAGATGAGGATGGATGAGGACGAGGACAGTACTAACAGCAAAGGCAACAGTAACCTTTCCTGCCTGCCTTTTGCTTGCTGGGCCTTAGCGATTTACACTTGTTATCTCATTTAATCTTGTGCTTCTGTGAGGAAGGTCCTGTATACTTACCTTCACACAATAAGAAAGGACTTTGGGGGAATCTCAGGAACATAGCCCTCAAAACCCCTGAAGGGGCAGGAAACTGCATTTTTCCCTTGGCTTGATATTAACTGTAAAGATACCATAGGCCTCAAGAGAAGGCTTTAGAAGCTCTATTTTCTTATGAATGGTAATTGTTCCCAAGAGAGGGCCTGATAGATGTCAGTCTTGTCTTCTAGGTTGCTGTAAACAATCCATCTGGGTTGAGGGAGGTCTCTCTCCATAGCTGGCCAAGGAGACCAGAGAGTTTTTGATTCAGGGAGATACCTGAGTTATCACAGGCTCCTCTAAGGAGCCTGCAAGGGCTCCCCTGAAAGATTTATCTCTAAGAGCCTTGTGGTAGCAGAGGAAGATGTACTGACAACCTGAAGGAGCTGTGCTGGCCTGCCCCATTTCCTCTCAGCTTTATCTGAAGAAAGCTCTGTGAGGAACCCCAGCCATAAAATGATTAACCATGATCATTTTCTCGTAACCAACTCACTTACATTTAATGACTACTAAATCTACTAGGTAGGTTAAAACAGGCTCGTAGTCTTGCTCCCCTTGGAGGTAACTGGCATGCCTTTCTCTTTTCAAAATTAGAGACAATATCCCAGCTCAGCGGCAGCACCCTTACTTCGGAGGCTTGTTGGAACTTGGAGCACATCCCCTTGACAGATACAACAGGGATTAATGAGCCATGACCAGAAGTTTGATTTTTCTGTCAAGTGCTCCCATCCGTTTTTAATAAACAGAGGAACAACAGCAACTCCACTGCCTGCTCTCCATTGCTTAAGCGGAGCTGGTTCTCCCGGTACCGTGTGCAGAACGGAATTAGGATGCTAAATGACTGACAAATGCGTTTATGAGCTCCTCCGGTCCGCTCCTCTGGTGGCTGGCTTCCTCCCCAAGTTCCATTTCTCTGCCTCTCTTCAATGTGGGCGGTTTCAGCACTTTGCCAAGGGAAACCGTCAAGTGCAATATCACATTTACAACTAAACGGCTTCAATTTAGTACCACTGGTGCACTATCTGTGGTGTAAAACTGCCAAAATACCCACTGTTTTCCCGTTAAACCATGCTGGGTGCTCTTTCACAGAAGCCTGTCTTCTGCAAAGACTAGAAGTTGAGCCAAGGTACAGCTATCCTGCAGATAGGACCAGGTAGGACTGAAGAGCAACACCGGCAATACGGCTCCCTCCTCCATGCCCACAAAGCTGATCTGAACTCAACTAAATCTGTCCTGAACAAAAACAGTCATTAACAGATCTGTTCACAGTCAGTGAAAAACTGCATTGCTCACAAAAGAGATGTTTCTATTGTAAAGATGATTAGAAACAAAAATATGGTCTCTTTCTTTCCTTCTTTTCTCTTTCTTTCTTTCTTTCTTTCTTTCTTTCTTTCTTTCTTTCTTTCTTTCTTTCTTTCTTTTTCTTTCTTCCTCTCTCTTTCTATTGCTCTCTTTAGTCTTGCTAAACAAACTAGGATTTTTGTGGGCCACATCTTGATTCCCTGAGATCCTTGCTAAGCATCAGCTGCCTTAAGCCACACTGACCACAGGATGTCCCCAGTGTTCCATGAAAATTCCATGGAAAGGGCATTTACCTGGTAATGCAAAAGTTGTTTCTTAAGGAAGAAAGGTCAGAGCATGTAGAAATGGACCCATATCCCGTTTCAAACCAAACCCGATTCACAGAGGCAGCCTCAGTACCACCGCAGGACGGCACAGCAGATGGGAGCGGAGGTTGTCCTTGAAGAAGAATGTGCCACCTACAAATAAAACCACTAAACTTAACAGCCCAGAGCTGCTATTTAATCGCCCCTGAAGAGAAGTCACCCTGAGGCGGAGTTAACAACCAATACCAGGTCTTCTTTTTTTTTTTTTCATTTTAATTTTCTTTGAAAGCTTTGTGCTTGAGCAACATGGTGACCAATATCTAATGAAATTATATGCTGTTCAAGTACACTCCTTGGGCTGACATATTTAGTACATCCTAAAATGAGAGTCCAGAAGAACTCAACAGAGATGCACTGGAAAGGGGCATGAATGTGAAATTATTGAGTTAAAATAAAATTTAAAATAGAATTGAATAACTAGCCCAACCCTCTCTTGTCTGATTGCAGGAATGAAGTGGTGGTGCCACAAGAAGCCTTACTTACCCCTACTCGGGGTACTGAAGAGAAGAGAGGGAAGGAAGAGGGGACATCCAGTGGCCCTTTTGGAGGATAAGTATAAAACTGTGCTTGTGACATATCCGTTTTCTATTTTTAATGGATAGATCACTAATTTCTGTCCTGGGCCCCATCAACAAAGGACTAAGGTAGTTTGTCAGTTTTCTTCCTGGCCTAGTCTAAACAGACTTCTGTTAGCTTATGTTATCAATGCTTCCTGAGTTAAACCCGCACATATATTATACTCACCAAACTCCACTGGCATAACAGTCCTCTTTTGTGCTAACTTAGCTAAAACTTGTGATAATCTGTTTTCTGCCATGGGGCTGTCAGAGAGCACCGCGATTTCTCATAAGGAAGATACATAGAGTCTAGTAGAAGTCTGCTGTGCTATTCTTTCATTTATATACCCAGCTATACAAATCTGAGGATCTGTTACTTTGAAATACTAATGTAAGCCACGCTTTCACTGATATGGAGACCTTCATGGGCTTACTTGTGTCCTTCCAAAATTGATATGTTGAGTTTTTAACCTGTAGTACCTCAGAAGGTGACTATATTTGTGGAAAGGGTCTTTAAAGAGATGTTCAAGCTTAGACAAGGTTATTGGAGTAGGCCCTAATCCAGTCTGACTGGTCTCCACATCAGAAGAGATCAAGAGACCACCATGCAGAGCAAAACCCTGTGAAGTTAAGGGGAGAGGACCGTGTCCATGGGCCAAGGGAAGGCTTAGGAGAAGCCAACCCTGAGATGCCCTGATCCCATTCTAGGGCCCTCGCTGCATCTGTGCGGCTATTGTGGCAGTTCCAACAAATTACAACAGAATTTTCATCTTGCTAATACCAGTTATAGAATGTCACTCAAAGGCTTTTGATTTAAACACTGTTCATACCTTTATAAAAATGGCTGACAACAATTGTAAACCAGTGAATGCTGGGAATCCTGTCTACCAAGAGATTTACATATTATTTAACATCAGAGTCAAACATCCTGGGTGAAATACTCACTTTTCACAAGAAAAGCTGAGGCAAAGACTCTGCACCCCAGACTCCTGGGGTGCACTTCATCACTAACCTTGAAACCAACAGAGGGAGCAGGTAGAGAGACAAGATGGTGCCCTTTCTTCATAGTCCTCTGTTTTATCCACTAATTTTGGACACAATGCTTTAACCATGTGTGGGTGAATTTTGCATAGGACTTGCTCTAGCAAGTACTGGTTACTCTAGAGCCAAACATCATGTCCACTCTTTAAACTGTGGGGCCACATCTTAATTCATGGCTATTTCAGTGCCTGGGCAAAATATTTAGAGTGGGGTATGTCCCAGAGTCTTCTTTCTCCTCCACCACAATGGGTTCTCAAAAACGTCTGCTTATGCTCCCCCTCACCCCCCACAGATGCACCTGCACAAGGCCAAGTAGTCTTCAATCCACCATCAGCCATGCAGAGTAACGCCTAGGGGTTTGTACCTGAGAGTGTGACTTCCCAGGCTTTACCGTGAGTGCTGGACCTGCCTGGAGCTGTTGTGGTTCAGTGCTCAGGGCCTTTGCCACACAGTGCATGGCCTCACAGAAATATCTGAACTCATTAAAAAAGAAAGATAAATGATCAGCAGTTATTATCACCATAAAGGAATTTACTTTCTGAAAAGGATTTGCTGTCCAGGCTCCTTCCAAAAACAAGAAGCTCACCATGTGGATTGAGGCTAGGATGGGTTTACAGGAATCCCCTGACTACCTTTAAAGCTCACCTATTTTCAAAGTGAAAGGGGACACATAAGCATTGGAGACTTATCAGGTTAAATCATTGCCCACTAAGAGTGCTTCTTCACAGAAGAAAGATACTCCCTCACTGCTCTGAACTTGAAGTTGCTACTCAGGGCACACAGTGTCCAGAATAACTATTCTCATTTCACAGGTCAAGAAACTGAAGCCTGGAGAGGCTGGGTAGCTTTTGTGAGGCCAAGCTCCCCAGTGACCAAACCCACTATGAACTTGGCAAGAGAGAGAGAGAGAGAGAGAGAGAGAGAGAGAGAGAGAGAGAGAGAGAGGAACGTTAGCTTTAAATTAAAAAAGACCGAAATAGTAGCTACACGCTGATTAAAAAATAGAGAAAACACATTGTCTTTCTGGTTTTGAGATTGTATAATGCCAAAGACGGGTTTCAAATGTCAGTTTGGCAGAGTTGTAAGGGGTCATTTAGGAAGAATCCAAAATCTTATTTTAAAAATAGTGGCTGCAATTTCAAGGCACTAACAACAATCCGAGTTGAGGTGGAGAATGGGTAAAGGAGGCATAATGTGTAAATGTTTTACAACTAACATATATATTAAGACATAAAAAAAATCTAAATAGTTTTGATTATTGTAGAGTAACCCAAGACATTCCTTTTATGGATTAGAAAAAAAAAATCCAGGTCATTATTGGTTGGATTCAACAGTTTCATTATATCAATGTCTTTCTCAAAATACGTTGTCAGAGGATGTGTGTGAGTACTCTATGCTGTGTCTTCTTTATAAGAATATTAAGCAGAAAGCAAATGCAATTTGCTGTTAAATAGCTTTCCTCCTTTCTTTGGTCACCTGGCCCTCACTTCATTTAATTAGCCTGTTCATTACTGGTGTGAACCAGCAGTGTGTTGGGGTGTTCAGATTTCTGCTGAGCTTGATATCAGATTGTATGTTTGGAGGTCTTTGTCCAGCGATTCTGGAAGCATATTTCTGTGGATCTTGTGTGTGATAAGGGATTTGATAAGCTTTCCTGCCTGTTTTCTGCATCCACAGTTTATTACTTTCTGTGCCAGATTCAGCAGCTAAGGGGAAGCAAATGATTTATACGACTCGCAAAGCAGAATGCAGGGGCCCCTCTGGCTGCCTGGCTCCTGTTGTTGTCACCTGCTGGTGTGTTGGATGTTAAACTTTGGCTGCTGAAAATGTACATACAGGAACTTGCCTAGTTCTCTGTTGTTCTTAATGCATAGCACAGCTATACTCAGTAAGTCTTCCCCTCTCCGTGTGTGTGTGTGTGTGTGTGTGTGTGTGTGTGTGTGTGTGTGTGTGTGTGGTGCTCACTTCAGGACTCCTCTGGCCATTCCCGGGAGGAAGAACTGTGGGTCTGAGAGCAGGTGTGGGGTAGACAGGCCATCCCGGGACTGCTATATACCTTTGATGGCCTTTCCAGCACGCTGCTCTGACTAATGAGCAGAGGCCACTAATGAAGAGTGAGGCTGGGTCTCTTCTTTTCCAGAGACTGAGCCCATTACCCTCTGGGTCCCCAGCAGCCTGCGGGCCCCAGGCCTGCTTCCCGAATGGATGGCTTCCGGCTCCCAGCGCTGCTCCCAGTCCCCGTGCCAATGGCCGTGAATAACCTCACTTTTGAGCGTATTTATTTTATTTTGAATTTCTCCACCCTAGTTCTTTCCACCTCCAAACCCCACCCCCCGCTTGGTGGCTCCATGCGGTGATGTTTCTTGAAATGTTAGATTCTTTCTTCCTCTATCCCCCCTCCAGTTCTGGAAGCATTTTGTTTCTGTACTGCTTTGTGAAGCGGGTGCTGAGTCCACATCCTTGGGGCTTTACAGTTGAATTAATTATTAAACAGGAAGGGAGCAGTACTTTCAGCAGGCGCCAAGTAACTATACTTAAACTGCAGCCTGGCACTGCTTCCCCACCCTGTGCTGTGGTTTGCTGAAGGCAACTGGAGATTTTTATTCTAGTTTTAATCAAGCATTTCTATAAGTTTTCAGGCAGTCGAGAGTTGGCAAGCAAAGGGCTGGGAAGCCAGTCTTCATAGCCTCCTGACCATTTTAGCCAAAACTTTTTTTTTTTAAGAAATCAGAAATATGTTCCCAGTTCATAAATCAATCTGAAATTATCCACTCCCAACTGTTTGCTTTTACAGAGAACAGGGTGGGCTTTTCTCTCAAATATATGTATGCTTTCTATTGATTAGTTCCTTTTTGTGAAGAATGGTGCTTTTCAAAAAAAGTCATCAGAGGTTGACTTTGTTGCTTTGTGAATGTTGCAGTGACTTGTTATGGGGGGGGGGGCTGCAGCAAACCTTGTTTTTAAAAATGAAAGCATGCAGTAGAATTTCTTAATTCCCTGAGTCTAGGCATGACACTTTTCAGAAACTCACATCCTCCCAACAAGGTATTCATGGGACCCGGCAGAGCTGCACCAGCGAGGCAGAGCTGCACCAGCGAGGCAGAGCTGCACCAGCGAGGCAAAGCTATTCTTTTCCAGAAACCCCAGGCCTGTGTTAAAGTTACTGAAAGGATAGCCTCTGGTGGCAGGGAGAAGCTCACTGATGCTGCCCCACATGTAGCTTGGCATTTGATTTTCACCTGGCCGCTAGTATTTGATCTAGGCCTTTCGATCGCAGAGATGCTTCATAGGACCAGCTCAGCTCCTTCAGTCTCATCCTGCAGTCGAACAGTGGTGAAGGCTGTTGGGTGTGGAGGGAGAAAATGCTGAATGCAGCTGGGTGCGTGGGCAGGGGTGTGAAACAGTCTCAAGAGGGAAGAGAACAAAGATTTGGTTAAAAATTTAGATTCATGCACATAAATTTGGAACAGGGCAAGAGAGAGAGAGAGAGAGAGAGAGAGAGAGAGAGAGAGAGAGAGAGAGAGAACTGGCCTTACATACACCATCCTCACCACTCAAAATGGTTGAAAACCCCTCTGAACTGGGAGTGGTGGCACATGTCTTTAATTGCAGCACTTGAGAGGCAGAAGCAGGTGGATCTTGTGAGTTTGAGGGCAGCCTGGTCTACATAGTGAGTCTAGGCCAGCCAGGTTTACACAATGAGACAGACCCTGTCTCAAAAAGACAAATGAACAATACCACCCTGCAAATGAAACATAGTACATTCATGTCACCCCTTACCTAACATGCCTGGAGTCATGCACTGCATGTACCTTAGAGCTGTTTAAACATATGAGATGTTCTATAAGCCTTGCTATCCAAATATTATTTTTCAATGCTTATTTTCCTATTGGAAATAAAAAATGTATTCTTGCTGACAATTTTTTCCTCTTAAAAGTCAAGATGTAGATAATATATATGAGTTTTAAAAAACTCATATATATTATCTACATCTTGACTATGTAAGTTCCAATGGTTAATATATTTCATTATAATAATCCAATAAATGTACTTACAATGAGCAAAACCACAAGGTCTAGTGGCTTATTGTAAAGATTAGTTGTTAAAGGTTAGGGATATGTTTCAGTGGCAAAGCACTAATCTAGTGTGCAGGGGGCCCTGGGTTCAATCCTGAGCACTGAAAACAATGCTTACATGAGACCAAGAAAAGTACACCTTTAAGACTAACTAATCATTGCCTTCGCCTCCTGTATTTTCCCTGAATGACTGATACTCTATATATTAGCTCAGGGCTCTGGGCTCCTACTGTCTGGTCTCCAGTTTGTTCTTATGATTTTGGGTTCTAGGACGGCTACAGTGGACTCATTATGGTCTTCACCACAGTAAATAATTTAAAACCCAGCTTGAAAACAGTATAATCATCATCAACCAATATTTGGAAAATATGCTTATTAAGTAGATAACATGCTCACAGATTTAGTCTGTTCTTCATATCTCATTTCCGTTTCAAAAAATATATTCTGAGCTAGCTCTAAAAATTAAAGGTTAAGATTTCTGATCTGTGATTAAGCACAGATTCTAGTCCCTTCTATTTAGAAAGGATTCAATGGATCCCTCATCTATATGACATGTGGCTTATGCCTTAAGTCTTAGCACTCTAGAGGTAGAAGCAGGTGAATCTCTGTGAGATCGAGGCTGGCTTTGTCTACATAGTGAGTTCCAGTTCTTCTAGAGCTATGGTGGGGGGAGGGATGTGTTTTAAAAATGTCAAAAAATAGGACTGGAGAGATAGCCTAGTGGTTAAGAGCACCAACTGCTCTTGCAGAGGACCCGGGTTCGATCCCCAGCACCCACATGGTGGCTAAGAACCGTCTGTAACTCCAATTCCAGGAGAACTCCAGTTCCAGGGGAATCCGACACCCTCTTCTGACCTCCGCGGCATTGCACGACACGGGTGCACAAACCTACATGCAGACAGTACATTCATACACATACAAAAATAAATAAAAGTAAAAAAAAAAGTAAAAAAGTAAATAAAAATTTTTAAAAACTAAAATTTACAAATATAAATATTTTAAAGTCCTGGTACACATCATAACAGTAAATATTTTTTTTTGTTAGCTTTTCCATAGCATAGCTCAGGTAAATTAGAATCTTTGTAATTTTTAAGGGAAAGTTTCACAATATTAGTTGCTAGATAATATCAGCAAAGAATATTAGTTTAAAAATACTTTATTTGGGGGCTGGAGAGATGGCCTAGCGGTTAAGAGCGCCGACCGCTCTTGCAGAGGACCCGGGTTCGATCCCCAGCACCCACATGGTGGCTAAGAACCGTCTGTAACTCCAATTCCAGGAGAACTCCAGTTCCAGGGGAATCCGACACCCTCTTCTGACCTCCGCGGCATTGCACGACACGGGTGCACAGACTTGCATGCAGACGGTACATTCATACACATACAGAAATAAATAATAATAATAAAAAAAAAATTTAAAAAAAAAAATACTTTATTTGAAGTGTCCTTCCAAGAGCTGACCTTATCTTCTGTGTGCTCAGATATCACAGCACCGTTAGAAAGTGCAAATCATCTTCACTTCGGTAGGAACAAAACTAGCCAAGAAGAATTATAATCCTGTCTACACAGACACAGACAGACAGGCGCGCGCATGCACGTGTGCGCGCGCACACACACGCACACACACACACTGGCACGCAGATTTCATCCTCACATGCCAGGCATGCACATGTTACTATTTAAATGACTTTTTCTCTGCCTAGCTTGCAGGATAACAAAAAAATAACACAGTACGCCAACCTATGCCTTCCTGGGGGCTCAGCTGACTGCTAGAAAACGTTGAGAACGTGTTTCTATCTGTCTGATTGTGTCAACTGTGTTCCAGAAACCTGACAAGTCCTTCCTTTTGCTGGAAAGATCGGCCCCGTCTGGGCTATTGTCACCCTGTAGCAGGGTATTCTCAGCTGCACATGCAGCAGCCCCCCCCCCCCCCTCCACTCCGCAGCCGGCCTGGGTGAGTCCAGCCGCCTGCCAAGAGGCTGGGGAGTTGCAGGTGTATGGGCTTCAGCCCTAGGCCCGGCTGCCTCTGCCTTCCCCTAAGGTCTCCCTGCCCTTCTGCAGCCCAGATGGTTCCAATTTGAGGCCTACACTCCGCACTGGAGCTGTATTGAGTTTCTTCCCTGAAACCAACAAAACCTGCTTCAGCATTTTGCTTGGATTAAAATATTTGTCCCTTTTTTCACAGGGCAGGAGGAGGGCTCCTGATGCCTCCGAAGGAAGGAAATCATTACAGGCCCTACAGAAGTAGGTCATGTGGTACAGCTGCTTATAGTTTAAGAGGAAGAAACATCGGACCTCAAACCTGGAACACGACTCTTTCAAAATGTTTGTGAGCAGCCCAAGAAAAACATCCTCCCGAGTCTTATCTAATAAGCATGCTCTCTAATCGCCTCAGTGTGTGCCCGCTTTCCTTCGGACTTTGCGCCTCCTTCCCAGACTCCAGAGATGCCGGGGCAGAACACAGAGAGCTCTAAGAAGGGGATTTAATAGTTTGTCTTAAAGCTAATATGGTCCATTAGGAGCTGTCATTCGTATAAACAGTGAAGATGTGTTACGGTCTTCTGGGGTGGAAAGCCACTCCACACAGACCCTGTAAACACTCAGTAACGATCTGTGGAACACGCATGAGCGACAATTAAAAGCGCCGCTTGGAAAGGCGAGTTTCCCGCACAGATTTGGTTTCCTGCTAAATAAACTCGTAAAGATCATACATGTCTAAGCATATGCTTCCATTATAAAAAATAACATGTGTGTGTTTCATTAAGGCAATCAAAGAACAGATATCTTCCAAGCGCCTTTGGTTTCTATGCTTGAAAAGCCTCTGTGTGATTAGTTCAGTTACTAGTGAAGTTTTGACTCTTCAACTCCCAAGGGTGATAAAACTTTAGGAAGACCTAAAATCAACCATTCACAAAGCCACCAAAGGCACAGTTCCAACTTTTATAAGCCATAAGCAGAAAGAGTTGCTTTAAAACCTCTTACAGACGTGGTGCATTCTACTGCGGTCCAGATACTTCTGAAAGTTTTAGGTGCAGCAGATGGAACGGAGACCAGGCCTGAGAAGCCGCTTGCTGAGACCCTCCATGCAGCTGGAGAAAAGTCTGAGCAACTCTCTGACTTTATAAATAGAAATGTCCTCCTGTATGCCTCCCCCCCCCCTTTCTTTGACAAATGATTCCTTTTCATAGGTTTTGGGTTTGGCAGAATTTGATGAAAAACTCATATAAGTTTTAAATTCTGTGTATGGAGGCTAAAGAAAGGCAACAGGCAGACTAACGTTACTGTAGCTGTTCACAAAGACTGAAAACTCCAGTGACAAGGATTTTTTTTTTCTTTTTCTTTCTTTGTTTCTTTTTTTTTCTTTTTCTTTTTTTTTTTTTTAAGTAATCTTAGGCAGAACTTACTATCAAAGAAGGCCAGGAACAAAAAGAAAAAGAAAACATTTTAAAAGCAGATTACAAATCCCTCCTTACAAAGCTAAATCAAATCACTGATCGATAAGTGCAGCTGGATTTAAATTGTTTCCTTATAAAGGCCTTAAAACTTTTTTGAGTAATGGGCTAGAGGCCGAAACTTTCATGCTTTGGATCAAACCCCTTCTGGAAAAATCTTTCTCCCTCCTCAGGGAACAGTACTGAGGAAGAGCTGCAGTTGCTCCCTGCTATTGCTGGGCACTGAGCAGGGCTTCATGTCTGGAAAAGGCTGGTAACATGGCTTCTACGAAAGGGCAAGGTGGTCTTTGATCTGTGCTGAGCACTCTAAGACATTTTAGTTACTAGTTCTCGCGGTCAACTCTGAACGATTTGTGAGATGCTCAAATTGGGGTGGCTGTGGTTGCTGGAAAATCAACTTGGAACCAAAAGTAAATCTTCCACAAAGAAAAACCCTAACCTTCTGTTTGCCGAGGCTCCAAAAACGGAGTAGACTGTGGCCTGGTGCATTAGATGGAGGCTAGGTGGAGGAGACCAAAACAGAGCTGGGAGCCTCCAACTTCTCGGGGATTCATGGCTCCATCAGTGACTGAGCTCCAACAGTAAAAACAAGGGAGATGGGAGAGAGAGCACAGCCACGAGCAAGTGGTGTTCCATTTACCCACATATGTTCCAAATGGCACAGACATAAGCAAAAAAGGTTCTGGTGCATTTTTTTTAATGATTTCATTATCACCAGACAAGAGCTGAAAGATCGTCCAGATGCTATTGAAAAGATAGAAAAGGAAGATTAAAATAATAATATTAATAATACCATGCATGGCTCTCTGCCCCCAACAGTCAAAGCCGACCAAAGAGATCTTTGAAGTTAGTCATTTTATTTAAAAAAAGAAGGTTGCAATTAGGTACAAAAATGAAAACTTTGAGAAAAATTTGATCTTGGCCTGATGCTCTCCTTCTCTCCAGGAGTTCTGGGTGGATTGTGATTGGAGCACACCAAGGGGGGCAAGAGTGTAAAGGAAGGCAGACCTCACCAGGCTGGGCAGAAATTGGCTAGTGACTGCCCAAAGCCTGTCATCCACCAGCACAGTAGGGAATGGGGACCCCTCCTGTCTCACGAGGTGACACTTGGGGCCCTTTGTGCTTCCTCTCTAGGGTGTCCACCTTGATGTGATAGGTTCTGCTCCAGTGCAAAGTACCCAGCCAGCCTGTTTTGAAGGAAGGTTTGCTTGAATAGGGGTGGGGGCTAGAAAATCAAATATACTTGTTTTCATTGGGGGAAATAATTGATGACCTCGAAAATGGGTTTATGGTCTATTTTATGGGAGGAGAGGGAGAGAGAGAGAGAGAGAGAGAGCTCTGAGTAGGTTGTAAGCATCAAGAAGTGTGTGGTATGTGTGGGTGGCTGCCCAACGTCATCTTATTACCCACTGAGTTGTGATTCTCAGATTGCTCACTAAACAGTGGTGCATTGCTGGGTGGAGATCTTAATGGTGAAAGCAACTGCCAAAGGAGCGTGCATGTAAGGCTTGCATGGAAAGGCAGAGACCAACCAAAGAACTGTAAGCCCAGGTTTGGCTACTACTTGGACAGTAGTGCTCCAGGTAGCCCATGTGTATGGAGGAGCAATGGGAGCAGAACCTTGTCAGCAGCTGCACCTGCATCCTCCTCTGACCCTCCAGACCTTCTATGTTGTCCTCTAGCTCCACTGGAACCTCGCTCCATTGTCCACCAGCTCTGGAGCTGGGTCTGCAGGACGCATCGTTTCAATGTCAGGCATTACACCTGCTGAAGGGCACGTTTGTTTCACACTCTCTCTTCTTAGACCTACTTTGCAACCTCAAGTAAATTTCACCAACAAAGGCATTCATAGATAAACTCTCTGTGTACCACATTTTACATGACACAGATAGATGTGGATATCTGAACTTTCTAGCTGTAAATTTGAAGTTGATTCTTTCTCGTTAGATTTACAAGATTCCAACGACATTCATTTACCTTTTGGCTTATGAGCCTTTGATTTTTACTCCAAGGACCTCAGTTTGCCAACAACTTGTGTAGACTCTGTGGAATGACGTCTTTAAATGGATGGAGGCAAACCCACTGTATACATGACTTCACCCATTGAGGGCTGACCATAGGACCCATGGAGCAGCCATCACCTGTGAGTTTGTTCTGTCTGGGTCAAAGAGGATGTTCTCACTCTTCTGTTCCTTCTGCTCATTGAGGTGTCACTGAAGTTTTCTGCATGTGGTACCAATCATATTGTAAAGGAGCAAATTAATCTCCTTAATTCAAGAAACACTTACTAGTACCCAGTATGTGCCAAGAACAAAGCTGTTCACAGTAGCATGTCAGCTGGGACTGTGGTTCACTCAGCTTTTCTTGTTTGTGTCACTAATTGGAAACAGAGGCACCATGTCCCACTTATACCCATGGTGTCATTTTCCTTTATGACTCACTATGTTTGAAAGCAGGATCATCTCCAATAGACAATACCCTAACATTCACTAATAGAGGAGAGGAAATTAAAAAGATAAAGATGTTCTTGGGTTTTGGGGTCCCCTCCATGATGTCAGATGATGTCTTCTTCTCTGCCTTATTGACTTGGTTTGAGATGCTGTAGGCAGAGGCTGAACACATAATCCATCTTACATCGATGGCTTGTATACTCGGCTTAAGACAACCCACACAAGGGCTGGGGAAATGGCTCAATGATTTGCTACCAAACCTGCTGACTGGAGTTCCATCTTCAGCATCTACATGGTAGAAGGAGAGAGCTAATTAATGCTCACAGAATTGTCTTCTGACCTCCACATGTGCCCTGTGGCATGTGCACACATATACACAAAAATATTTTTAAAATTATTTTTATATTATGTGTATGATTGTATTGACATGCATCGTGTCATAAAGCATCCTTGGAGGTCATAAGAGGGCATTGGATCCACTGGAACTGGATGGTTGTCAGGCACTATGTGGGTCCTGGGAAATTGAACCTGGGTCCTCTGTAAAAGCAGCGAGTGCTCTTACCCACTGAGCCATCTCCCCAGGCCCAAAATAAAATCTTAAAAAAATTTAAAAAGTATTCTACACAAGTACTTAAATAAAGTATGATTACTCACTATGGGGAAACCCCAGAGAGACTTCAGTGGTCTGTGGCCCATTAGAGCCTCTCCCTCTTCCCTCACTTCTCCCAGAGGAATCATGTGCCCTGTTTTTTTTCTTTTTTTTACCCTCTTCTGCTTCCTTTGACTCTTGATTTCTTCATTATCCTTGGAAACTTTCTTGTCTTTTAGTTACCCTAGAATCTTACCTGACATTTCCCAAGATAACTTTCTAAAGTTTTCATTTAAATGAGAGCTGTAATAAAAGTTCTGGTAAGCACTAAATAATTCTTTTGAGCATTAGGGATATAGTTAATCTAGTACAGTGTTTGCTTAGCACACATGAAGTTCAACCTGGGTTGAACCCCTAGCACCATACAGCCATCACCCATCAGGACGGCTGTGGAAAATGGAAAAGCAATGTACTGTCTTCTCTACCAAGAGTTAAATGAGACAAAACTTCATTTTTAAAAACCAAGAAGAAGCTGCTGGGCAGAAATTCAAATTCCTCCAGGGTCAGCGCTTCTTGAAATCAAAATATGTGCTCAAAGTTGGATGGGATGCTCAAAATTTGCATTCTGCTTATCAACTGCATTGTTTTAAATTAGCCAACTGCATAAGAATGTGAGGTGAAGCTCTGACCACTCAGAGTGAAGTGTGGGACCCCTTTGTGTTAGGAATGAAAAGTCCCCAGGGCTCCTACTGGGTGCACTTGGCTGCTTGATTTGGTACAGGCCATGCAAACTTCTGTAGAAGTAAAACCTTTCACCTTGCCAAAATACTTTGGATTGTGCAGTCATTTTCTGAGACCCTAGACTTCTTTCTTACAGTGGCACTTGCTTGTGATTCCAGTGCTCAAGAAGGTAGATGCAGAAAAAAATCAGAAGTTCAAGATCATCCTTGGTTACATAGGGGTTCCAGGCCAGCTCAGGGTACATGAGACATGGCCTCATAAAAAAATCTTGTCAGGCCAGGCATGGTGGCGCATACCTTTAATCCTAGTACTTGGGAGGCAGAGGCAGGTGGATCTTTGTGAGTTCAAGGCCAGCCTGGTCTACAGAGTGAGTTCCACAACAGCCGGGGCTACAGGGAGACCCTGTCTCAAAAAGACAAAAAAAAAAAAATCTTGTCAAGATACAGGTGTAGGAAAGGACTTTCTAAATTGGACATTAGGGGCTGGAGAGATGGCCTAGCGGTTAAAAGCACCGACTGCTCTTACAGAGGACCCGGGTTTGATCCCCAGAACCCACATGGTGGCTGAGAACCCTCCAAAACTCCAATTCCAAGAGAACTCCAGTTCCAGGGAAATCCAAGACCCTCTTCTGACCTCTGTGGCATTGCACAACACGGGTGCACAAACTTGCATGCAGGCAGTACATTCATACACATACAGAAATAAATAAAATTAATAAAAAATTAAATTGGACATTAGTTGCTCAGGAATTAAGGTCAAAAACTGACAGGTGAGACCTCATTAAATGAAAACACTTCTGTACAGAAAAAGAAATAATCAAGGAAGTGAAGAAGAAACCCACAGATTGGGAGACAATCTTCACCAGCTACACATCTGACAGAGGATTAATATCCAGAATATAGAAAGAACTCAGAAACCAAAGAATCAAGAAAATGAATGACACAATTAAAAGATGGGCTTTGGATCTGAACAGAGGTCTCAAGGCTAAGAAGCACCTTAAAAGGTCTTCAACATACTTAATAATTAGGGAAATGCAGATCAAAACCACTTTAACATTTCATTTTACCCCAGTCAGACTGGCTAAGATCAATAGAACAAATGGTACCAAATGCTGTTGAGGAAGATGGGATTGCAAGCTCATGCAACTGCTCTGGAAAGCAATGTGGAAAGCCTTTAATCCCAGCACTCCATAGGCAGATCTCTGTGAGTTCAAGGTCAGCCTGGTCTACATAGCGAGTTCCAGGCCAGGTGGGGCTACAGACAGGGAGACCCCATCTCAAAATGACCCCCCCAAAGAAAGAAAGAAAGAAAGAAAAAAAAGAAAACAAAAAATGAATCTACCATATGATCTGGCTATACCACTCCTTGGCATATAGCCAAAGGACTCATCGTACTGCAGAAATACTTGGACATCAATGTTTGTTGCTGTTCTTTTCACAATAGCTAAGAAAGAGAAGCAACCAAAGTGTCTCTCAACTGACCAATGGATAATAAAAAATGTGATACATTTATACATGCAGTTTTACTCAGTGGTTAAAAAAAAGGTGACATCATGAATTTGCAGGTAAATGGATGGCACTGTTATACTAAGTGAAGTAACACAGACTCAAAAAAAAAAAAAAAAAACAAATGACCTATGTTGTCCCTCATTTGTGGATCCTAGCACCAAATCCTTTATGTGAGTATGTATCCTGATGTAACTGCAGGGGGCAGGAAAATGAAAAAAACAAACCATGGAGGTAAAGGGAGAGAGAAGAATAGCAGGAGACTGGTGTTACCAAAGGAGAAATGGGTAAAGTGGGGTATTTAACTGGGAGGGAAACAGGGAGAGTTGTACAAGAAACCATGGCCACAAAGGGGAAGAAGGACCTCAAGAGAGGTGGGGTCACAGGAATGGGTATTATCACGGAAGGAATGGAAGAAAACTGGGGTGGAAGGAGGGAGGGAGAGGGGAGAGATAAGTAATGCTTAGCTGGTATGAATAACCAGACAGGAATGTATTAGTTTAGTTCAAAAGCCTACTGAAAAATTACACATACAATATCTGTACATGAATGCATGTGTATAGCTGAAGGCTACATAACAAGAAAACTTCCTGACAGAAGAAACCTTCCTTCAAGTTGCTGGTTGGGATGGTCCAAGAGACTCCCCAAATTGCCATAGCCCTTGACTACCTCCCAGAACTTGAAGGTAAGACCCTATTGCTGAACACAGGACATACTTTGGGTGCAGGACTTGGAGCAAAGGAGCTGGAACTGACCTGGAAGCCTCCTTCCTGAAATCTAGCTCTCATAGTTTTGGAGGACGCTGTGAAAGCTTCTGAGGGAGAAAATCAATCAATGGTCTAACCCCAGCTTTAAAAGCCTAATAATCATATCAATGACCAGCACAGCAAATTATATTGATGCAGTAATGGCAGTTTTAACTTGGGGGTATTCAACAGTCACCTAATTAGAATTAAGACCCACTCAGTGGGAGGGAACTCATATGTGCCTCTGTCAACATGGCTGGGAGGTCATAGATCTTAGAGAAAACCCTAAGTTTGTCACATCCCTAGACAAACAATATTCCTTAGTGTATGCTAAATATGAATCCTTATGTTTACAGAAAAGTATGCCAGTCACCACTCATCAAAGAAGCTTCTTTTGATACAGATGGAGAATATCATAGAGTTCTGCAACTGGTCACACACAGGGAGTTAAGTGTCTAGGATCTAGTTGCCCAACCCTAAGCGACACATCTGCAATGGAACCTCTACACCTAAGGCTCATGGGGCATAGTGGAACAAGGGGTAGAGAGGATACTAATGCATCTCTCAACTCTTATCAGTGAAAGGTTCCTCATGCAAAGAGGACAATGAACAAAAAAGGCCTGAACTGGCCAAAGCGTAGAGAAAAAAAAGACTACTGAGCATGGGTTCGTGAAAGGACTCCTGTATTAGACTCCACCTACCCAGGGCTCAGGGACCATTGGTGAAGAAGGGGGAGAAAGATTGTAAGAGCCAGAGGAGGAGACGCATGGCCATCAGGAAACAGTCTTACAGGCTCCTGGGACCTTGCTCATAATGGTGTCAGTATACACAAGGCCCATGCGAACTCAATCAGACGAAAACCCAGCATAGAATGGGCAGCAGGCCCCAATCTTAGCCAAAGAACTACAGGCTGCTGATTACTGCTTCATGAGGGAGAGTTCATCTTCTTTAACGGAGAGACTCTAAATAGGCTGCTAGCTCCAGTGAATGAACTCTCACTGAGGGACATCTGGGTAAACTAACTTCACATATTAGGAGGCCTTAGCATATATGGCAGAATGCATGAAATCTGGTGGTGGGGGCTTTAGTGGGGGTACAGATGGGGAGGGGTATAAAGATGATTAAGATATTTTACATGAAATTTACAAAAATTCAATAAAAAAGTATACATTGAGAAAAAAAGATCTTGTGAAATGAAAGTTACTTAAATTTGGTAGTAGTTTACCTTCACCACAGGCTGTGTTACTCCTTAAACTATCAATTGAGTACAAAGTAAATCTGCTCTCTTTACTATTAGCTCTTAAGTACCCAGTTTCATGGTGTCTGTTGTATTTATATACTTATGGGGACTAAGATCTGTGTGCACGTGTGTGCCGGTGCGTGTGCTATTGTGTGAACTGTGAATATCTTAGGAGGACAGGAACGTATCATTCTGATTCTCTGCTGCTCTGTTCCCTCCTCCTGGCTCCTCCCAAGCCTCATTCTCACTGAATAGCCATTATCATAGAAGAACCTTAATAAATGCCAATTTTCTGGCAGATTTTTACTTAAGCAAAATTATTATGTTTTTGGCAAAACTTTTAGTTGGAAAAGGACGATAGGGAGAAAGCCTAAAATGGTCTAGTTCTAAGTTGTTCAACTCTATAGTAGACACATTTCATAAGAAAATGGAAAACAAAGAAAAAGTTAGTACTTTGTTGCTTCTGCTGTTTGAATTAGCATGCGTTAGGAGTTTCCTTATGACCTTTCCATTCACACGGATACTTTAATCATATTCACCCCCAATGAGTGGATTTTTGCTTTTCTTGTTTTGTTTTGTAGAGTTTTGCTGTGGTTGTTGAAGTTTGTTTGTTTGTTTGTTTTCTTATTTTTTAAGACAGGGTCTCCCTGTAGCCTCAGCTGGCTGGAACTTACTATGCAGACCAGGCTGGATTCGATCTCACAGAGATCCACCTGTCTCCCAAATGCTGGGATTAAAGGTGTGTGCCCTTTAGTTAGGGCTGTTGCCTAGCCCTAATGATTTGTTTTCAATATAAATTTTGTTCAATGTCTCTAGGCTTAACTAGATTTGGAAATGAAGCACTACATAGCTTGTCATCAGATACCATAATCTTTAACTACTTCATGTGTATGTTTTATGAAGGCTATTCGATTGCATAAATGATTTAAACAAATATATCAGTTGGCCGTTTCATTTGTTCATGAGTGGGTAGGATTTTAATTCAATTTTTATATGTAAAATTCTCTGGCTTAGGAATAGGACTTTGTACCAAAACAAGATAGAAGAGAGGCACAAGACATGACATTTGTCTTACATTTCAAGGAAACCTATTTTAGTCAGGAAATAAGGAATCTCTGCACGCATGCAAAAGAAGTCAGAAGATACAGTGGTGTCATCCGGAAGGACAAAGTCGAGCCAGCATACAGCAGCCAAGAGAGAGGCTTTTGTATGTATTTCTGAAATTCACACAGATCTGAAAGCCTCGTAGAGAGTAAATAGTCTGTGGGGAATCAGTCATCCACGCAAGAGCTGGAAGGTGTAACTGGGGAGGAAAGAATCACAGCAGTTCTGAAAGAGGCCAGGAAGAGTCTCTAACACTCCAACAGATAGGGCTGGATCTCTCTTAATGCACTGAGAGACTCCTACAGAGAAATTCTGCAAACTTTGGTTCCTCGCAATGAGGTAGCAAATGCAGGTCTGGAGAAATTAGTAAAATGTTCAGTCTGATAATAAACCCTAGCTCCTTGCATACATCTGAGGCTACTGTATTTAATTAACCTAGTAGTCAGAATTTTTTTTTAAGTTTTAAATGCATTATTATTTTCCTAAGCAAAAGCAAATTAATGAAAATCTAAATCATCTAGATTGTGCATTTGAAAGGCAGACATTGCTAAAAAGTAACAGTAGGAACTGCCTAGTTTGTTGTCTGAATTAAATACAAATTTACACACCCAAATGACCAAAATAATGAAAGTGATAGATTAGTGTATTGATGCATAATCACTGTCTAGAATGCAGAACTTATGAGCAGCTTGATTTTGAGACAATTACTTGTAATTAAAGCTGTGCTGGTTACCAAAAAAAAAAAAAAAAAAAAAAAAAAAAGAGAGAGAGAGAAGTCCTTTGTGTATAATACCAATTAATTACTTTTTTTTTTCCAGCAAGAATAGCTCTTAAATGTCTGTGCAGCTATTTATATCTGACCACATTCAGGAGTGATATGAGGTATGGATTACTTAGTAGCCTTCTCAGAATTTCTATTTGCAATTCACACTTTATGATTTTCCTTAAACCCGGCTGAAACAATAATAACATCCAGAAGACTCTGACATAAGAGGGGTATTAAGAGTCTTGTTTCCTTCATAATTAATAAAAACTAGGCCCAGCTACATAGAATTGTAAATCAATTTCTGTAGCTATTGTCCCAACTAGATCAGTGATTAAGTTGTAAATACAGTGCTGCTTAAGAATATCAAATATTCTATTCCTTGTAAATATCAGAAGTATTTGTATTTACTTAGCTTGGTGACAGTCCTGTGGTTCTTCTAGGATCTAAAATAGGCAGTTATGGTGGTTGACATTTGTGTGTCACTGAATGTTACTTCTTGCCTTACGGAAATGGGGCAAGGTCAACTAGCTGCTATCTAGTCCAGCTGTCCCCCAAACTGCCCAGGATGTAACAGCTTCTCTGCTCATCCACATACACCACTGTGAAGTCTGTCCAGGATGGCTGTGTAAGAAGCCACGATCAGTGACATCACTTGTTCCTTTCCTATCTTGTGAGTACAGAGCGAGCTTTGGATGTTCTTTCTTTCAGGTGACTTCATAATTTACTGTAAAACCAACAGCCACAGAATTCCCTTCCTTCTATAAAGATCTCCATGTGATTACACTAAAATCCAAACAGCTGAACCAGGTGCAGGGCACAGAAGAGAAAGTTACAGCAGGAAACAAAGCAAAATAAATGTGAATATGAAAGGAGGTGGGGCTCTGAATGGCACTTTTCTTCTTCTCTCTGGGGTTCCAAGGTGTGTGACATCCCTGCTGTGAATGGTAGTCCTTTGCGACCGACAAAGTTTGGCGTGTCCAATCTCAGTTCCTGGCTTTGTCCTGACCACTAAGACAATAAGATATTTACCCATGGGAAGGTCTCCCTGGGTTCTATCTGCAAATCTGTAACGAGGCAATTGTGAAAGTTAAGATAGCATGTGTGCAGAAATTTTAGAGCCACCAAGATAGTCTAGCTAGTGGAGGGGCTTGCAGCAAGCCTGACAGCCTGAGTTCAATCCTAGAACCCACATACTAGAAGGACTTGCCAGCAAGCCTGATGACCTGAATTCAATCCCCAGAACCCACATACTAAGAAGAGAGAAGAGACTCCTGCAAGTTGTCCTCTGACTTCCACATATGTATTATGGCATGCACATACTCACACATATGTTCACATACAGACACACACTAAATAAATAAATGTTCCAAATTTTTTAGCTGGCAAATACCATAGACCTCTACTCCCTATGGATATTATACTCTTTCCACTCTTTCTTCCGTGATGATCCCTGAGTCTTGGGGGAAGGGGTGTGATATACACATCCCATTTAGAACTGAGCACTCCCCAGTCCCTATCTTCTGCACACTGGCCAGTTGTGAGCATTGGCATTATTGAACATCTACTGTGAAAAGGAGCTTCTCTGATGAAGGTTGATCAAAGATGCACTAATATGTGGTTGTAAAGATAAGAATTTAGGGGGAAGTTTTATATCTCCATTTAAAAGAATAATAGTATTGGGCCGGAAATGATGGCACATACTTTAATCCCAGCACCCAGGAGGCAGAGGCAGGCAGATCTTTGTGAGTTCAAGGCCAGTCTGGTCTACAGAGTGAGTTCCAGGACAGCTGGGGCTACAGGGAGACCCTGTCTCAAAAGAGACAAAAAAAAAAAAAAAAGAATAATAGTATTATGTTCTCATCTAGGACCTATGACCTACCTATCCATGGGTTTTTGGTTTTGGTTTTTTTTTTTTTTTTTTTGGCCCAATTAACAGTACCAGGCATGAGCTTTATCTTGTGGAGCAGACTTTGTGTCCAATCAGAAAGTGGTTGACTACTCCTGTAACATTCACGCCACTATTATGTCAGCAGACATGTGCTAGGGTAGCCACTATCATAACTCCAGGGTTCACAGCTGAATCAGAGTGGCATGACTTTTATATCCTGGCAGCAGGCATAGAACCCTCTAGTACTATGAGACCAGCCAGTAGAGTTGCAGCTTCCAGGTTGGTATGAGCTTGATTTCACCATGGTCCATGACTCAGATATGTAGTGTCTTCAGCAATAGGGTCTTAGGTAATGGCAACAGCTGTAATGTTTGGGAAGTCTGTGGGACTCCACTGGTCATCAGTTTGAAAAGAAGTAACCCGGACATTGCACTGGGCTTTTTATTTGATAGCTTACGGTGTCTGGGAGAAGCATTGTCCCCCTGTTACAGGGTCACTCCATTTAAATGCCTTGTATATATTGTATAATACTTCAGGAAGCTCCTACAGTAGTAGGTTTCCATAGGGCTTTTTTCACAGGTCTTAAAAATTTTTTGTTTACCATTTTTATTTTATGTATATGACTGTGTTACCTGCATGTGTGTAAGTGCACCTGAGTCATGCAATGCCCACAGAGGTCAGAAGAAGGTTAAGGTTTTGGGAACTGGAGTTACAGACAATTGTTAGCTGTCATGTGGGTGCTGGGAATTGAACCCAGGTCCTCTGGAAGAGCAGCCAGTGCTTTTAACCACTGAGCCATCTGTCCAGCTCCTTTCACATGTCTTTAGTATTATTTAGTCCTCCCCATATGCCTTCCTCTACCCTGACCATCCCCCACCCCATTTAACCCTTCCTTCTCCCCTATTTCTCTTTCCCCCTTCATACCACTTGTATTCTATTCCTTTTCACTTGAAATCGCATCTCGCGTGACCTCTTACAAATCTCCCGACTTCCATGGGTACTCCAGTGTTAGCACACATATCTAGGACAGAAGGGATGATAATCAGTGAATCTTATTCTTCTTCTCCCGATTCCCTTGTCCAGTCAACCTGTGGAATTTAAAAATACACACATGCTAGTATCTGTCAGTTAAATCCCTATGTCGTCCGCTTCGCCCTCTTTCCCCTCCCAGATCTCTCATCTTTGTACTGGTGTGTCTTTTAAAAGCTACCGAGAGGAAGCCCATCTAATCACTGAAGCTCACATGTTGAAACCTAACCCCAATGTTATGTTATAGGGGACTGCAACCTTAGGTCATGAGGGTAGAGCCTTAACAATTGGATTAGTGCACTTATTTAAAAGAACCTGGGGCTGGAGAGATGGCTCAGCAGTTAAAAGCACTGGCTGCTCTTGCAGAGGACCTGGGTTGGAATCCCAGAACCCACATGGCCACCAACAACCTTCTG
Source organism: Rhizomys pruinosus (assembly GCA_009823505.1). Lineage (NCBI taxonomy): Eukaryota > Metazoa > Chordata > Mammalia > Rodentia > Spalacidae > Rhizomys > Rhizomys pruinosus. The sequence goes on from VZQC01005607.1 coordinate 148,010, forward strand.
TAACTCCAGGGGATCTGCTGCCCTCTTCTGTCCTCTACAGGCATTGCAGGACACAGGGCACTTGCACAAGCAGGCACAACACTCCTACCCATAAAAGAAAAAGGACATTTAAAAGGCCCCAAAGCTCCCTCATTTCTCCCACCATGTGAAAATATATGAAAGGCGCCATCCCCATGGCAGGAAGGGGCCTCGCCAGGCACCAGATCTGCTAGAACTCCCTCTTGGCTATCTAGCCTCCAGAACTGTGAATAATAAATGTGTTTTTTTGTTGTTCAAGGCACTAGGTCTGTGGTGTTTTGTTACAGTTGCCTGAACAAAGACTGTGTAGTCCAAATGTTATTTAAAAAAAAATTTTTTTAGTTTATTTTTATTTTATTTATTTCTCTATGTGTATGAATGTACTGTCTTCATGCAGGTCTGTGCACCCATGTTGTACAATGCCGTGGAGGTCAGAAGAGGGTGTTGGATTCCCCTGGAACTGAAGTTCTCCTGGAATTGGAGTTACAGACAGTTCTCAGCTGCCATGTGGGTGCTGGGGATCCATCCCGGGTCCTCTGCAAGAGCAGTCGGTGCTCCTAACCACTAGGCCATCTCTCCAGCCCCCCAAATGTTATTTTAAACAAACAGCAAAACAAACTCATATTAAGAAATTCTACCTCAGAATCTAACCCCTTTATCATCTCCTTTTGTCTGATTCTGTCAGAGTAGAGGTTCAAAATTGATGAAGGCACTTTTAAAGATGTTTCTTAGCCATCTTTATTTCTTCTCTTGAGAAGTCTCTGTTCAGATCTTTAGCCCATCTTTTAATTGGGTCATTTGTTTTCTTACTCCTTCATTTTTTGAGCAGTTTATATACTCTGGATGTTAAACCTCTGTCTTATTTGTCACTAGTGAAGGTTTCCTCCCACTCTATGGGTTTTCTCTTCCCTTCTTTCATTGTTTATTTTGCTGTACAGAAGCTTTTTAGTTCAATGAGGTCCCAGTTGTTGATTATTGATCTTATTTCCTGAGCAACTATTGTCTGATTTAGAAAGTCTTTTCCTACACCTATATCTTGTAGGTTATTGTCAATGTTTTCTTCTAACAGTTTCGAAGTTTGAAGTTTCACATTGAGATCTTTGATTCATTTAGAGTTGACTTTTGCACAAGGTGAAAGATAGGGGCTTAGCTTCATTCTTCTATAAGTGGTCCAGTTTGCCAGCACCATTTGCTGAAGATACTGCCTTTCCTCCATTGAGTGTTCTTGGCCCCTTTGTAAATATCAGGCAGTTGAAATTTTGTGTACTCAAGTTTGGGTCTTCAATTTTGATCCATTGATCTATGGGTCTATTTCTGTCCTGATACCATACTGTTTTTATGACTATAGCTCTGTAATATAGTTTGAAATCTAGTATATTAATTCCCCCTGCATTACTCTTTTTGCTCAGAGTTTCTTTGACTATCTTGTGTCTTTTGCTTTTCTAAATGAATTTTAGGATTTTTTTTTCCAGTTCTGTGAAGAAAGTCATGGGGATTTTGATTGGGATTTCAGTAAATCCATATATTACTTTGGGTAGGGTGGTCATTTTCACTATATTAATTCTTCCAATCCATGAACATGGGAGGTCTTTCCACTGAACATCATTAGTAATTAAGGAAATGCAAATTGAATGTGTCTAAATTGGACTGAAAGATAATGAATAATATATATGATTCATCAATAAAAGTATTTTAAAAAATCTAGCATTAAGAGTCCCAAAAAGAAAAGATTTCATCTTACAGCAGTAAGACTGGCTATGATCAAGAAAACAAAGGATATCAAATGCTGAGAGGCTGTGGGGAAAAGGGAACACTTAGTCACTGCTGGTGGGAATGCAAACTTGTGCAACCCTTGTGGAAATCTGTGTGGAGAACTCTTAAAAGACTCAAAATGAAGCTAGCACCTGACCCAGTCACACCACTCCTGGGTGTATATCCAAAGGACCCATCCTATAGCAGAGATATGTGCACAACCATATTTATTGCAACACTTTTCACAATAGCTAAGACCTGGAAGCAACCCAAATGTCCCGCAACTGATGAGCAGATAATAAAAATGTGGTACATTTACACAATGGAGTTCTATGCAGCAGTAAAGAAAGACGACATTATGAAATTTGCAGATAAATGGAAAGAGCTAGAAACTGTTATGCTAAGTGAATTAACATGGTCTCAGAAAGACAAACGACCACGCATAGTGTCCATCATTTGTGAATCCTAGCACCAAATCCTTACATGATGAATGAAAAACACCACAGGTTTTTGAGACTACTCCCTCTAGTGGCTGCCAGATATCCTAAGAAAGAAGAGAGCAAACCAGGATGCGGGTTCAATGCAGAATAACAGCAAATTTTTCAGTTATGGAATGAACTTTGTTCTAACCTTGGAGAATGGCTGTTGCATGTAAATGCTCAGTGACAGGAGCTAGGAAGGAGCCTCCGAGGTAAGACAGCAGGAGAAGGAGAACTTGAAATAAAAGTGGCTCTATAAGGCTTTATGTATTCCTTTTCTAACATCAGGGGCAACACTAATACAGCAACAGGACCAGAAAAAAGACAGGAAATTAGACTGATAGCTCTGCCATACCATATACATATATATATATATATATATATACTATATATATATATATATATATATATATATATATACTATATACATATGTATATATGTATATAGTAACCCCATTTACACAGCTAAAGTATAGGAGGAAGTATAGGAGATTATGAAGCTGTCTAAAAACTTAGGGTTTGGTAATTCAGTATTTAAGTAAGGCCTTTAAAGTGAAGAACATGCTAAGAGCGTATTAAAGCATTACCACACACCCTTAAAGCTCAATCGGAATTGCTGTGTGAAAGTCTTACCTTGTAAACCAGATAGCCCTGTGGTCATACCTGCTCCATCAAAACTGCTGCCTTGTAGAGCTGCTGGTCTGTTCCTTTTCTGTACCTTCTTCCCTCTTTCGACAACACTCTCCGACTCATGGATGCACTCCACATTAAACCACAGTGAAGCACTGAAGCCTGGTAGGTGTGGCCAGCAGTTCTGGGCCAGCAGTGGCAGGTGGACTGGGGCTCTCTGTCAGCCTATTTCTTGTCCCGGGAAATTCCTGGTCTTCTCAGTAAGCCCAAGGCCTTACCTTTCAGAATCCCAGGACACTTTTGTGATGAAACACCATTGCTTAAACTTGGGTTATGCAGCACAGGGAAGGTTAGATACTGTGAAGGACTCATAGTAGCATAACTTTCAACAATTTTCAGAATTCTGAGAAGAATTTCCTAGAGAAAAAGTAAAAGAAAAATTTATATAACCAGGTACACAATATCTCAAATTTCAGGTTATAAGTAAAAATATAAACATACAAAAAAGAAAAGGCTGATGCAGGTCAGCAGTTGCCTCTCAGATTGAGAGCATCAGTAGTCTTTTCTCCTTAAGCAACATTCTATGCTAGATAATCCTTTCACTTCCCTTTCTTTCTGGAATGGTAGATTTCTTCCCTGTACCTCTCCCAGGGAGTGCATGAAGCTTCGAGTCATAGTCTCCAATTCTGCATAATCTGGAGAGTGTTGTTGGTACACTGGGCTCTTCTCTTCCCCCCTTTGCATTGAGGAAACTCTGAGCATGTCTTAACTCTTTCCCTCTCTTATATTCTGCCTGGCCAGCTCATCTTTCCATCACCCAGGTTCCATTCAGCACCCATTCTCATTATTCGGTCATCTTTTTTCAGCTGTTTTCTCCTTTATGTTCCCCAGACTAAATCATGTTAATCATCCTGTCTTCAAGTTCACTTATCTTTTTTTCTTCTGTCTTAGAATTCCTTTACTTGGACTGTTTATTTCAGCTGTTATACTTTTCAGCTTCAGAATTTCTTTCTGGTTTGGGAGATTCTCTATCTCTTTCTGCATATTTTCATTTTGCATATATATATCACTTTCTTGGCTTTCTTCTTGTCTTCCTTTAGTTCTTATGCCATTTTAAAATCAGTAGTTATTATTTTATTAACTTATTTAATTATTAATTAGTTATTTTATATACTCACTGTATAAATGATAGACTCTATGATGACATTCTCATGCATGTAATCATGCACTGTCATCTTATTTGCCGCCTGTGTTTTTCTTTGTTTTCCCTTCTTCTCACTCTTTTTTTTTTATTTGCATATGTGTATGAATGTTACTGTCTGCATGCAGGTTTGTGCACCCATGTCATGCAATGCTGCGGAGGTCAGAAGAGGGTGTCGAATTCCCCTGGAACTGGGGCTGGAGAGATGGCCTAGTGGTTAAGAGCACCGACTGCTCTTCTCACTCTTATTGGCTTCATTCCTCTTCACAAATAAACCCCTCCTCTATGCTTTCAAGTCTTTTTCTTGTTTAAACCTCTAGGATTAGAAACCAGAACCTAGATCTCCATTCTTCCTTGTCCCCTTCCCCACCAGACTGTGTCCTTATTACCTACTATTGTGTAGCCATTTCCTCAAAAAATGAAACATCCCTCCTGGAGGTAGAGAGGCTCAAGAAACAAAGGAAACCTGCCAGGCTCAGGAGGGAGATTCATAAGGCTCTTCCCCAAAGTCCTATAAGCAGTAACAATTTCGGGTCAAGAGACACTCTCCCATTGGCCAAGCTGCGTGCTCAGAGCCTCGGGGATGCAGCTTTTGCACACTGTCACTACAGTTATGTGGGCGCTTGGGAGATATGGCTCCCTTTGAGTCATCCCTATTCCCCGCCTGATGAACTCAGTCATTCACTAGAACAGACTGGGGTGGAATAATTTCTGTGGCTCCCTTTGAGTCATCCCTATTCCCCGCCCGATGAACTTAGTCGTTCACTAGAACAGACTTGGGTGAAATCATTTCTTTGCTGTGTCATCAGTGTCCTGCCTGGATTTGAATAGATGTTTATTCATGTCTTTCCAGGAAAATTCATACAGCACTCACTACAGTACAGATACATGGCTGGCTGCTTGGGATCAGGGGATAGACAACTGCTATGAACAAAGACCAGTAAAAATTACCACGAGTTTATTGTCCAAGCCCAACCTTCCAAGTTGCCACCCTTCCAAAGGATGTGGCAGAGTTCCAAAATAATTGCACCAGACCGACTGTCAGTGTCATTGTCAGGAGACACAGATCCCTGGGCCTTCCTCTGCCATCTTAGAATCTGTTCTTCCACTGACAACGTGAGTCTCGATAGCTCCTGCCTTGGTGCGGGGGTACCTCCTTGTCTCCATCCCTGCTGTCCAGACGCACAGCGGGGTGTGCCCACTGTGTTAGCCTCTCCTTTTTCTCTGTGATACATCTCCTAGCTGTGAGCCCATTATCCTGTAATGACTGTAATGACTACTTCTCAGACACCCTCATAACTAACTTATGCAAATTGATGTATCCCAAATTCTGAATGCAAATTCTGGATAAACTCCTTAAAGGATGGAGGGGTCTCCTTCTTTCTACTTCCTGATCCTGCTGTGGTGGCATGACTATAGAAGGACTGATCTGAGATGAGAAATGTGATGGACAGTGGAAGCAGAGCCACACACAGACCTGGGTGGCCTCTCTACTGATGGTTACATAAGTGAGAATAAATGCCTACATGACTAAGTCACTTTGAATCCCTTCCAGGTAAAAGCTACATGCATAGGATATCCAAAATTAACAGACTTTAGATCTAGAAGTAGCCAAAATACCTGGTGGTAAGAACCAAAGTACAGGCCATGGGCCAGAGCCTTGGCAGACCATTTCCTGCAGTAACCTGCTGGTCAGAGCACATACTGACTACCTCTATGGAAAGCTTTGAATTCTGGTGGGCACCAGCTGCCCTGCCCTGGGGTGAATTTTGCTAAGATCTAAGAGAGGTGATTTCAGGGAAGAAAGAACTGGAAGAAGAGAATTTCTTCTGTCAAGAACAGGACTCCATATCAGAGATGTATGTCTAGACAGACTGAGAGCCTGTTGTGTCTGGGCCTGAAATGAAGCCCTTACTTGCAAATAAAGTGAAAAGCTTAGCAGAGTCGGGCTGCTAAGAGTCATTTTCAGGCATTCTGGTTTTTGGTTTGGGGTCATTTTGTTGTTTATTTTTTGTTGCTTGTTGCTTTCCCAGACTACCATAATGAAGAGTGGAGTGGAGGGAGGAAGAAGAGGAGAGGGGAAAAGGAGACCGCTTGCTACTACAATGTTAGATGCTGGGTAAACGTGTTCTGCCCTATGAGTCTGCTGCTATACAGGGTCTCAGGTTGCTGTCACGAGTAGAGAGAAGGAAAAGTATACAGAACACAGGGCTGGATGTGGCTCAAATGCATACAAAAAGCTAGTATCAATAAGAGCTTGGCCTGAAATTTCAGAATGACCTTAGCTGCACCATCTACCAGAAACAGAGAACTGTGGAAATTTGAAAAGAGCAATACGATTTGAAAAAAAAAAAAAAAAAGAATTATCATTTGCTTAACATAGCTTGCCCTAGGCCTCTCCAAGGGGTGAATTGTGATGAGAGTAACTTGCTAGTGAAGAGCCAGATTTCCAAGCTCTTGCCTCTTTGTTAGCAATTGACCCCATAGACTGCCTGTAACCTCTGAGTAGCCCTGCTGCTTCCCCGTAACCACTAAGTGCTTCACACAGGTGGCTAGTAGTGCCTGTGGCTTGGTCAGATGGTCACTATCTCTATCTCTACCCATAGGACTCCACAGGGAGTACCCCCTCCCCCGTCACTGCAGTCCTGAAGCAATCCACCGTCTTAGGACTTCTCACGGTGTCTGCAGCTTGTCCTGAGACCAAACCTATCAGGGATCAGAAAGCATCTCAGTGGGGAAAGGAGACTGGGGGTAGAAGCCTCTTTACCCTTTCTCCCTTCCCTTCCCTTTTGCAGAACACAGTGCTCTCCATCCTCCTCTGACTGAAGTTCAAGTCCTCATCTTGATTCTGATGCAGTCTGTCTGCCAATCATCAGACAATCACAGCTACATCCAGGCCCTCAGCACAGATGATGCCCAGGGCTTGGGTGGAGAGCTGTGTTACTTAATTAATGTGATTTGGTGGCAATATAGACAATCCTGACCTATAGGATTGTCTGATTTACAATGATTTTTCAACTTAACTATGGAATGAACCATATACACATACAATGATTCTATTTTTAATTTTAGTATAGTACTCAAGAAACCGCATGAGCCATTTAACACCTTATAAAAAGGCTTTGTGTTGGATGGTCTTGCCAGCTGCTGGTTAATATTTAGTGCTCTGAGCATGCCTAAGGTAGGGTAGACTAAACTGTGGTATTCTGTAGGTGAGGTATGTTATATGCATTTTCAACCTCTATGTTTTCAACTTTGTCAAGGCATACCCCATCATAACTTGAGAAGCACCTGTCAGTTAAAAACATCAAGTCCAGGAAGGCTCTAAATGAGCCCTTATAAAAAAGAAATCTTTTTCATCATTTTTTTTTTCAACTCTCACTGTTTAGGCTTGGCATGAAATGGTTGGTTCCTGCTATAAATCAGTCCAGCAGAGGATCTGGGAGTAGGGGTTAGTACATGGAAACCTAACACAAACAGGAAGATTTCACATCAATAATTAGCCAGCCCTCTGTTAACAAGTGGATTCACACCATTTACAAGGATGAACCCAAGAATATGTTGGAAAACAGCCTCTCCAAGATGTATTGGGACAGCGCCGTGATAACAGATTAACAAATTCTGGCCAACAGACCAGATATTCTGTTGTCTGACAAACTTAATAAAATAGAGATGTTTGCTGATACTGCTTTCCCACTAAACAGAAATATCCCAGGAACATATGCAGAAGGATAAATAAGAATGTGGCGGTGACAGAGGAGTTGGAACAGAAGCAGAATGTGAGGGGCGACAGAAAAATGCGCTGTCTTTTTCTATGCTTTGTAGAGGCTTCCTACCTTAAAATGTGAACAGGCTATAGGAAAGGACTTCCGCTGAAAGACACCAGTTATGTGTACACACAGGCACACTTTTTTCCCAGTTCAATGATGGGTCTTAAAAATGTGCTTTTCAGCCAGTGTGGTGGCACACGCAATTAATCCCAGCACTCTGGAGGCAGAGGCAGAGGCAGGTCTCTACAGTGAGTTCCAGGCCAGCTGGGGCTAAAGGGAGACCTTGTCTCAAAAATAGAAAAAAAAAAAAAAAGGTATGTAGTGTCCTTTTGCTTTCCAACCACATTAAGGTAAGACTAATGAAGAGAAAGGACACTGGTCGTTTTGGCACCAAAAGGCTGTGCAGGAACCATCCACATTCCCTGTATATGTATCTCATTACTTTAATGGAGTTGACTGCAATGCTCAAAACCATAGTTCTCATTTTGGACTTGAGAAGCCAACATTATTCACATGTTTTTACAAAAAGCTCTAAGTACTAAACCCTACTGTGCAGCCCCTGATTGTTCATCTGGCTGTGTCAGAGCTGGAGGCCTAAATCTCTTGACAGCGCATGCTCCACGCTCTGGCAGCCCTGACGAAAGTGACAGTCCCATTCATGCAGCTAAGGACTGGGAGTCACCAAGTTCACCTCTAGCCTGTAGGCCAGCGAGCAAGGCGGACTGGAAGCTTTCAAGTCAGCTCAGGAAACCTCATGACATTTTCCCTCTTCCATCCAAGTAAATGAAGTAATAATTCAAGTGTGAAAATTTATGGGATGAAAACTACAGTCTGGAGATGAGTAATGCTTGAATGTATTCCAGAACCTTCTGTCCACAGCCAACCCAGACTACTTTGCAAGGTGACAATGGCATTGGAGCTGTAAATGTCCACACCGCAGAATCCAAAGCTGACATCATTGTGTCTGTCCTCGCGGGGTAGGGTGATGGCTGCTCCCTGCACGCTGTCCCTACCCCAGCTGCCCGTCGCCATTCCCAGCACCCTGGGAGCATCCTGTTTGCTGCTCTGTCCCGTTATCATGTAGATGTGATCCAGCCGTACTTCAGCACTCAGACCTGTAGACATGATCCAGCCGTACTTCAGCACTCGGACCTGTTGAGTCATTGCAATCAAAAGAAGAGCAGACAAAATAATAAAACAAACATTTGCCTTATTTTTTTTTTTTGAGTGATAATTTTTAATCCTAAAGAATGGGGTGGAAAATGGCCCTCTGGAATTGGAAAGAAGGGTGACCAAGCTGAGCAGAGGCCCTTCATCCATCTTTCAGGCACCCCTGTGGGGAGCACAGGCCCCACTTTTGCTTAAGCATTCCCGTAAATTCTTCAAGCCTCTGAACTTGAGCCTTCAGGCATTGTGAACGTCCTCAGTGCTGTAACAGGGGTTTCCTCCAGGTACCTGTATTGATTGGTGGCTGGGTGAAGGCCTCTGAAAGTTGGCACTTTGCTTTTCAATGTAATGGTTTTTATATAACAGCTATACTTGAATATTCATTTATTTCTCTGATCCTTTCCGTTTGTCTCACTTCTGTCCTCTCTCTCACGTCTCTCTTTCTCCCCTTCCGCTGTCCCTCCCTTCCCGTTACCTCCTTTGCTTTTTCCTCTCTCTGTTGTCCTTTGCTCCCCTTCTTTACTTTCTTCTTCACCTTTCATTCGTCCCTGCCCCTTTGTCTCGAGCACATGCCCTCTGTCCTCAGTCCTAGGACTGAGTCTCAGCCTGTGCTATGGTGAGGTTTCCTGAGTCCACACCGTGTGTTTGTGGCTGGGATGGCGCCTCTCCTCTCTTCCATTATCCCTTCCAGTCTGTTCCTCACTTCCATGGTAAACCTGACCTGGAATGCTTGGCAATGGGTTCGTATCTTCCAGTCTTTCCGTTCAGGGCCATGTGGCATCTCCGGGTCATCAAAGCTGGTCTTAAGCTTTCTGGGAAACATTCCTCTCCTGGCCTGACAAGACAGGCTCACATTGCCCAACATGCCCGGTTGCAGATGTCCCTTCTTCTCTTCCTTCTCCATGACCTTGACAATCATATAGACAGGGCAGTGACTGACCTTTTTCTGAATCCTGTGATTCCCCATGCCTCTATGAATGACCACACAGCACATTTTAAACACATACAGTATTGGCCTGGGTTGAAGTTCAGTGATAGAGTTTAGTTTACCTAATATGTAAGTATCTAAGTATCTGGGTTCAATCCCCATCTTAGAAAAAAAATGCACCCACATTCTTTCTTAAACCACACAAATCCCATTTTGCAACAAAACAACAGGCAAATGAAACCCAAAGTCAACCATTTACTAAACTGAATAAATTCAAAGCCCTTCCTCCACAGGGCCAGCTTCATATTTCAGTTTTAATAGTGCCATTAACATTTTTGCAGAACTTACTGTGTCTTTGACCCTCTACTTAGTATTTACCTGTCATGGACAGCTGCTAAATAATCTCTCATTTAATTCTCCCCACAGTCCTAGGAAGCAGTCATTGAGAGCGTACATGATTTGTCCACAATTGTGTGGCTACCAGTAGAAAAGAAAACAGCCAGGAGAAAGCCAGAGAACTCGGGATGTCTTTCATCTTTCCTTCTTGTTTAGTTCATAGGGAGGAGTGGGCTGCATGTATGTATTTTGCTTTTCCAAGTCTCAGGGGAGCTGATGAGAGTCACAACAACCACCATTGCCCAATCTTGACCTAAACGTGACCTTCACAGAGAGCAGAGCATTTCAAAGAAGATCTAGGCTGAAAAACTTTCCCACACCCAAATCCCCACACCCAAATTTCAGCCTCTGGAATAGATTGCTTTTGGTATTTACCTCTACCATAAGGACCTCATCTGCTCCCTAGGTACTTTATTATCATTAAACCCAAGTTGTTTGTTGCATGTAATATTACTTTTAGACCATCTACACAAAAACAAAAACGACTGAATTCTGAAAAATTCAATTGAGCACTTGGTTAGACCTTTTTTTATTCTTGCTTATGTAATGTCCAATAAAGTCAAATCTAATTTTTTTACAGAATAAATTGGACCCAAGTTCTATAAAAATAGATTTTCAGAGAAAATGGGAAATTGACAATTTCCCTAAGATATTTCTATGAAGAAGTAGTCTTTCCATCTGAATAATGACTAAGAGATCAGGCATTCCTGTATGCTTTCTTTTCCCCTTTATTAATGAATTAGAATACACAATTGATTTAAAATTAAATAAAAATCTCATAAGCATCATTCACATCTTCATTACCAGTCACTTGAGCTTTGTAAAACTGGATTTCCATTTAAATGGCTTCATGTCAAAATGGGAGTTCACTGTGGCTTGTAGGAGCCCAACCAAGAAACAGCCTGACCCTGCCCAGCCTGCAGCCAGGGCAGCAGCTGCAGTGGGCATGACCGGCGGTGGCAGTTGTTGAATTGCAAGCATGGGCACCGTGCACCATGACCAGTTGGGCCAGAGAGAAAGGGAGACACCTAGACAAGTCCAAAACGAAGGACGCAGGCTCCTGGCGCTGAGGTTGCGTCCCTGTGCATGAGGACTCTCCCCTGTTCTCCAGGCTGTTGTGCATGGATCACTGGCAAATTCTGCCCAGATTCTCCACAGGGGTCCTTGGGACAGTTGAGACCATGGATATAGTTTTCCTTTCACTGGGCAGTTTGATGAATGGGGTGTGTGTGTGGTGGGGTGGGCTCAGACCTCCTGTCTGGGGTAACATTTTTAAGGAATTTTACTTCATGATTCACTAGCTGCATTGAAAATGTGAGAACACAGTGTTTCACCATTAATTCTTTTCTAAATTCTGATGCTGTTTTCAAGAAGTGACAGATTTCAGAATAACTAAATAATTTTTAGTGTCACTTTTTTCTCCCAATATTAGTGTCATATGTGCAACCTGGTATTTTGAGGCTTTGTATCATCCAGCTGGTTCTCTGGGAATCTAAAAAGTGAAGGTACTTTAAAAGGAAAAACAGAAAGAAGACTATTTTAAAATATATGCTGGCCAGGGGGCTGGAGAGATAGCTCAGAGGTCAACACCACTGGCTGCTCTTACAGAGGACCCAGGTTTAATTCCCAGCACCCACATGGCAGCTAACAACCATCCATAACTCCACTTCCAGGGCAATCCAGTGCCCTCTTCTTACCTCTGTGGGCATTTCACAACATGGGTGCACTTACACACAAGCAGGTAATCCACTCATACACATACAACAAAAATAAAAATGTGTACTTATGCTGGGCATGGCAGATAGTGGTACACACTTTTAATCCCAGCACTTGGGAGGCAAAGGCAGGTGGACCTCTGTCCATTTGAGGCCAGCCTGGTCTAGATGGAGAGTTCCAGGTGAACTAAGGCGACAAAGAGACCCTGTATCAAGCAAAGAAAAAGTTTATGCTGATTTATTTGGGCAGAGTACCCACAGGTGTCTTGATGGAATGCTTAGGTTAATTCTTGCATTCTTTGCTGGAGACAGTAGGAAAGTCTTCAATGAAGCTGCATTTAAGCTTGGTTTAGGTAAGCTTGTGTGATGTCTACCTGGAGAAAGGGAAATCCCTCTGTTGCTTGATGAAAATTGGCCTTGGCTTCCTCTACTTGCTTGGACATCATTAGCTCATAGATGATCATGTGGTCACAAGGGACTCCATCATCCCTGAGTGCACGTGGCAAATTCCCTAGCTGTTCATTTGTCCTTAGAACAGGTAGTCATATGCTCTTAAGAGGCCACTCACACCAGGTCTGATAGCTCAGACCTGTAACCCCAGCTACTCTTGAGGACCAGGTAGGAGAATCAAAAGTTTATTGTTGTTGTCAGCTACAGTGAATTTGAGACCATCCTGGTCGGGCAACTTAGTAAGACTCTCTCTCAAAATGAAAATAAATAAATAAATAAATAAATAAATAAATAAATAAATAATAAATTTTGGCGATGTAGCTTAGTGGTGGAGTACCTGACCAACAAGCATGAGGGTCTGGGTTCAATCCCCAGTCCTGGGGAAAATAAAAAAAAATCTGCCCCATTTGAGGCATGGTGACATTTACTTGTCATCCCAGCATTCAGGAGATGGGGACAGAATACTGAGCGTGAGGCCAGCCCAGACTGCACAGCAAGATTCTGCCTCAAGAAACCAAAAGGTCCTATACGTGCTATTCTTGGAGAAGACATGTGTTTGGTTCCCTGCACCAAAATGGCAGTTCACAACAGTCTATAACTCTAGCTCTAGAGGATCTGATGCCCTCTTCTGGCCTCCACAGCCACCAGATATGTACATGCACATGGTACACTTACATACACGCAGGCAAAATACTCATACAAATATAAAACAAGTAAACAATTTTTTTGGCCTTTTTGAGACAGGGTCTCCCTTTTAGTCCCAGCTGGCCTGGAGCTCGCTCTTTAGACCAGGCTGGCCTTGAACTCACAGAAATCCGCCTGCCTCTGCCTCCCAAGTGCTGGGATTAAAATAGTGTACCACCACACCTGGAGTAAACAATTTTTTTTCTCTTTTGTTTATTGTTAAGGGATTCTACAATATAATAACACAGTTGTTTTCAGATAACATTGATGTTACTCAGTTTGCCACACAATTAGGTAATTGGTGCATTTTGCAAGTATCTTTGTCCAAATTTTGAACACCCAAGGCTTCCATAGTCCAGTTGGTGATTCTTGTATGCACAGGCATGTTGATCAATTAGGAGTCCAGTTTATATTGCTGTAGTCTCACAATTCACCCCTATCTCTCCGCAGCCCTTACAGTCTACCACACCTCCTCTTCTGCAATTTGTTCCCTGGGCTTTGGGAAAGGGCACAAGTGGGTGAGAAGCAAGCAGTCTCATTTCTTTGGAGTTGTCATTTTGGACTCTAGTCTGTTCAGGTTGTTTCCCTTCATGGGTTGACAGCTTTTCCAGTGATACCTTTTTAGTCATACTAACAAAGCACAAGCAATTGGATGTACAGGCCTTTAAGCAGTACTAATTGTTATGTCAAGCTAAGCTGTGAGCATAGACACAGATGCTTGGATGGTATGCTAATCCGCAAACTGTGGTTTCTCTATAAAGGGTGACAAGTTCTTATTGTGGCTTATAACATTGCCTAACCACTAGAGGACTTAAGCTTGTGGCATCTGCTGTGAGTTATTCCTCTAAGGAGAGAGCTAATAGCCAATTAGATTTGGGATATATATATATATATATATATATATATATATATACACATGGCTGCCACTGTTGCACAGTATCTCCAGGCAATTGAGGTGTAGCTGATACTGGATACTGACAGAGGAGTCTTGCTTGTCTCAAGGAGACCAATATATTGCTGTATTGCTTTAGTGGCTTTTGGTAATGCTCTCTGGCATTTCAGAGGCCAGTTGTACATTAGCAAGTGATGTCTCATAATATTTTTTCATGCTCACACCAGGTCTTCGACAACAGGGACTTACTGCCTTTCTCCTTGCATATATCCCACTTATAGGCAAAAGGCCTTTATAATTTGGGGGGGGGGTTGAATCCCCTAGCCAACATCTCCTAGGCAGAATAATTCATTGCTTATGTCAGAGCTTTCCTGTACTAATATATTTTGCTTAATTACACAGCTTATAAAAGCTTTACTATTGAATTTGGCTCTAGATAGAGAATTATCCTTTCACAGTTCCTATGCCTATCAGGCAATTAAAAAAGGGTAGTTATACCTGTTTAATAAGAAATTACCACTATAAAAATTGGCTCTAATTTACAGTTAGGGAATGACTTCATTACCATCATGTTTTTCTTTTTCCTATAAAGGGGAGAGGTAGGAAGATTTCTCAGCATCTGGAAGGTAAACTTCATTAAGGCCCATTATAAACAGTTATCCCAAATAGAATTCAGAGAGATTCTCAGTGTCTGTGACTCAGGCAGTCTAAGGTTCCACTTTCTTTAATGTTCAGATGGGTCAGCCTCTCTGCTGGCATTTCCCAGTCCATCCTGCACAGCCAAAAGTTGTACGTTTTCAGGCATTTAGATTGGTGTTTTTACCTGTGGGAACATACAAATCTCCTTCCATGGTTAGTTTCAAGATCTCAAAATTGAAAATTTATCAATAGGATTGGAACACAGAGTTTTCCATTTGTATCCCAGAAGGGATGCTACCCCACCTCCCACCTCCCTTTTAGTCCCAGCTGGCCTGGAGCTTGCTCTGTAGACCAGGCTGGCCTTGAACTCACAGAAATCCGCCTGCCTTTGCCTCCCGAGTGCTGGGATTAAAAAGTGTGCCACCACACCTGGCATAAACAATTTTTAAACCCACAAAAAAATAAAAATAAAGAAACCACTTCGGAAGTTCTGCCAGTCCATACTTGGTGCTGAAGTTCCTCATACTGCTCATCTTCTCATGCAGAGTCGTGTTCCATATGAGCACACTGGTTCCACAGGGCATTTCATCCTTGGCCACTGAGCTCTAGGCATCTCCACAAAGCTATCAAAATGTTACTATACTGTAAACCTATGTGAAGATATGAGTCCTGGATCCTGCTGTCTTTTTCCTTCTGTGTCTCATTTTCCCTTCCAGGGACATTTTTGTTTTAACAAAGGCGATATCCCAGAGAGTGTCTTATGTGAGCAGCCACCTGTGTGCATGGATAGGCAGCCACTCCCACTGCAGACAGATGTGAAGAAGGGCAAACAGAAACAACCATGGATCTTTGAAAAGACCTGGTGGGCTTCACTCCAGGAAAAATAAAGAAGCAATATTGAGGAAGCTAAGGCAGGTGTTGAAGTGCACACAGCCATAATATTAGCTCTGAGGAGGCTGAGGCAGGAGGACCATAAGCACCAGATCAGCCTGGACTAAAGAGTGAGACTGTGGCTCAAGAAAGAAAAAAAACCTAAAAATATACTTTATCATTTCACGAAATTAATCACAAATCTTAATGTCTAAATGTGTCTTTAAAAAGGTAATAGTCAATCCTTATTTAAAAAAAAACTACCTGTAATGGGTTTATATCCATAATTCCTTATGTGCTGGGTAACATTAATGTCAAGTTGACATACCTGGGTTGAGGGAGTCTCAATTGGGGAATTGTCTCCATTGGCCTGGCCTGTGGCCTTGTCTGTGGGATGATGTGGGAGGGCCCAGCCCACTGTGGGTGGTGCCACCTTGGGCAGGTTGTTGTGTATTGTGTAAGAAAGCAGATTGAGCATGGACCAGAGAAGCTAGCCAATAAGCAGCACTCCTCAGTGGCCTGTGAGTCAGCTCCTGCCTCCAGGTTCCTGCCCTGAGTTTCTGCTTTGGGCTCCCTCAGTAAGGAACTGTGACCGGGGTGATGTATGTTAAATAAACCCTTTCCTCCCCAAGTTTCTATTGCTCAGAGTGTTTTGACACAGCAATTGAAAGCAAACTAGAATAATTTAACATGGTAAAACTATAACACACACACACACATACACGTTTATTCAACAATCTGTATCATAATATGTTCTGTGACAAGACGGTAAAGAAAAGTGTTTCTACTAAAATCAATAGTAAGTCAAGGTTTCCCCTTATCACCAGTAGTATTTAAAATTGTTCCAGAATTGCTAGTCAAAAGGAATTCAAATAACAAACCAGGGCATTGGTAGCGGGAAGACAGAGGGAACATTCTCAGTACTGCAGATATTGGGGTTGTATACCTGGAAAACCACAGAAGAACTAAACAAACCTTTAGATAAATGCAAAAGAAAGTGGGCCAGTAACTTAAAGCAGTAACAGTAATGACTTTTTGTTGTACATTGTACAAACTTTAGACAGGAGTAAAGGAAAGGCAGCACCCTAGTTACTCTCCACAGTTTTTATTTTTAAAAACTATTTTATTATTTTATTTTACATGTATGAGTGTATTGCCTGCATGTATGGAAGTGCACCCATGTCGTGCAATGCCTGCTGAGATCAGAAGAGGGCATAGGATCCCATGGAACTGGAGTTGTTATGGGAAGTTGTTAGTCACCACGTAGGTGCTGAGAATTGAACCTGGGTCCTCTGCAGGAGCACCCAGTGCTCTTAATTGCTGAGCCAGCTCTCCAGCTCCACTCTCCACAGTTTTTGAGAGGGTCCTTCTGATGAGCAATAGGAACACAGCGGAGATAGGGTGGAGTCACTTCTCATCACTTGCAATAGAGGACATGATCAACACACAAACAGCAAATGCACAAAGAGGCAAGGCCCGGGTGGCATGGAATGCTGTGAAGGAGTTCAGGAGAATGGTGTGCTAGAGAAAGGATTGGGAAGATCAGGGTGAGGGGAGCCCTGTCTGATCGTGATGGCCTGAGATGGCCTCTCCCCTAGGAGATAGGATGAGTGGAGATGGGAAAAATAAGCTGTCAAGAAAGGGCTGGTGGCCACGAGTGCAGAGTTAAGGGGAGGGAAGAGAGCGGGAGAGCCAGTGTGCCAGGAAAGGCTCAGGACCAAGCAGGACACCTTTGGGAGGCCAACTATTTTGGTGCAGCTGGACTTCATCGAAGGGCTTTGAGGGACACTTTGGGATGGTGTCCTGGGCTGCCGGGAAAGCTACCTCTGGCAGACACGTGGACAACGGACACTGGAAAGTTGGGTGGAAACCAAAGGGACCGTGGCCCAGAGAAGAGGAGATGGTCAGGGTGACTTTAGGAAAACGGGCCCAGGTTTGGTACATATCTAGCTGCAGAAAGGACCAGCAGTCCTTGCACTAACAGATTGATGTGGGGAGTGAGTAGGAGGAAGAACCAGGGTTCAAAGATTCCACTCACAATAGAGAAACAAACAATACAAAAATGTCTAAGAATAATCACACAGGAAATGTCCTGAACCTAAGTGAAGAAAACGGAAAGTCTGCTGAGAGATTTAAAGAAAATGGAGGGGGGTGTGTGCTTGTGTGTCGGGGGAAGGGGATTTGAGTAATAGAAACAACTTTGCTCTTACAGAGCAAACATAGGTAGTTTGAAGAAATCTATTTTTGTGATATAATCACAACAGACTTTAAAAAAAGTACAAAAATGATACCAAAATTCAATTATTGGAGATTATGTAGGATAATCCCGGCTGAAAGAAAAGAAAGCAGCAATAGAAAATAGTCTCTGCCTGGTACTAAAATGTGAAATCAAGGTACAGTGATGAAAAATACAATCACTGCATAGGATCAGGCGAGGTGGAAAGACAGACAGACAATCCAGAGACATTATAGCATGTCCACATGGGGAACTTGTGTTACTAGGTTCATTTTACCCTGCTGCTTTACTAGTTCTTTAAATACATAACACAGGGGCTAGAGAGATAACTCGGTAGTGGAGAGTGCTTACTGAGGACCCAAGTCAGGTTTGTAGCACCCACAATAGCCCCGAACCCCAGCTCCAGGGGCTCTACTGTCCTCTTGTGCCTCTTCAGGCACTGGACATACATGGCATACACTCACGACAACACACATAGACACATAAGTAACAATAAACATTTAAAATAATAATAAAGCATGTAACAAAGCATCAAAGTATTAATTAAATTTAAATATATCAAGGATATAAAGATAAAAAATGAGCAATTTTATAATCTTAGAGTTGAGGAAGACCTTTCTACGCATCACACAAAGATTGAAAGCCATGTGGGAAACGACTGCTTACTTAAACTACGTAAATACAGAAAACTGTAGATGTAATCCAGTTAAGATCCAGTCACACTGGACTGGGATAGGCACTAATCCAGCAATGAGTGTCCTTATAAGAGGAGAAAAATTTGGGGATGTACCTGACACAGATGCGAGAAGGCCATGAAAAGAGGAATGGAGTGACCCACATGGTTAGGGTCACCCAGGACTCCTGGAAGGCCCAGATGCAGGGAAAGGCATGGAATAAATGTCTCAGGGGCATGGCTCCACCAGTACCTTCATTTTGGACTTCTGTCCTCCAGAACAGGAAAGAATATATTTCTGTTGTTTTGAGCCATCTAGTTTGTATGATTTGTTATGGCAGCCCCAAGAAATCAATACACACATAACTGTCTAATAGGCATGTTGAATATTTTATAACAAAACTCTTTTTCACTTCCATATTAATGTCTACCTAAGTAAACTTCAACATAACATACATAGTGTTATTATTTTCATCTAAAATATCCCTCACAGGCTTACATTTTGCGCTCTTGTTTCTCAGCGGGTGAAATTACTTTAGGAAGCTGTGGGCCTTATGAGGTACAGTCTGGGTGGCAGAAGTGAGCTCTTGGAAGGGATAGCCTGGCCTCTTGTTCCGGTCTTGCTTTCTACTTTCTGGTCTGCAGTGATGAGGAGAGCCCCTCTCCCACAGTCCTACCATCATGGACAGAGCTGAGCAGCGTGCCCTGCTTACCATGATGGCCTAAACACCTCCGAAACCATGAACCCAGATCAATTTTCGCTCCCTTTAGTGGTCATATGTTGGTTCCATCTAACACCACGAGTTACAGTGGTTAACTGTGGACAGTGAGAACAGAGTATCATAGACATCTCCGTGGTGTGACTGTAGAAGCTCCTGCATTACTCATAATAGAATACAATTTTAAAGAAGTGAAATAGGTAGGACAGTCTGCCATCAGTTGATATTGGAGTATGAAAATGAGCAGCTGGCCAGCTCAGAGCTCCAGGCACCCAGAAGATCACTTCCAAGCCCATCTTGGTCCCAGCTGAGCCTTGCCTCTGTGATGGCCTGTGCTGGTTAAATGTCCGTGCAACTGATCCAGCTCTTCATCCCAGTGATCTTCAGATCAGTGTACAACTAAAACAGTACCAGTCGTTTATGTCTGGAATTTGCCATTTAATACTTTTAGACAATAATAAATAGCAACCATGGCTGTGTGGGACTGGTGTACAAAAACTGACCAAAAACATCAAATAGTAAAGTTGAACATAGCATGTGTAAACCAACCTGAACTGCCCCTCACTGGCTTCCTGGGACAATGGTTCCACTCCTGGCATTTCCCAGTTAGTCAGCACCGTATCATGGGCTCAACTGGCCTGAGGAATTCATCAGAATCAGGGACCCAGCCTCCCTCCTCTCCAAACTAGAATCAACTGCCAGCCTGATTAACAATCCCCTCTGTACCCCTTCTTGAACCCACAGCAGCATAATCTTAAGAGCTCTGGGGCTGGAGAGATGGCTCAGGGGTTAAGAGTACTGGCTGCTCTCACAGAGGACCTGGGTTTGATTCCCAAGACCTACATGGCAGCTGACAACTGTCTATAACTCCAGTTTCATGGGCTCCAATGCCCTCTCCAACTTCAGTGGGCATTACATGACATCAGTGCCCTTACACACATGCAGGTAGTACACTCATACACATACAGAAACAAAAGTAATAAAACATCTTATAGAAAAAGAGTTATGGGTTGTCTCTTTTCAAAATTAAAAGAAATGAATTTTTTGAGAATTTCAGACATGAGTTATATTTACATCATTTCCTCTCTTCCCCTCCCTTACAACTCTTCCCACTCGCTCTCAATTTGGGGACCTTTTATTTATTATTGCTACATATACATACATTTATATCTGTATATACACTTATATTAAATATAGAACTGTAGGTGTATCAGTTAAGGATCTAGCTTATCTTTTATGAGAACTCAGGATACTTGAAGGACAGGGGTCAGGTACCAATCAATAGCTGTTTGCGGTATACATTGGGGCTTGCCTTTCTAGTAGGCCTGCTAAAGAAGTGTGTTCACCATATTTCATAGCACACCACAACCTGGATAAGCAATATCATAAAATAATTGATATTATGTGCTACATGTTTCAAAGCCTCAGTCCCACAATGCATTGCTGCTTCAGAATTACTCTATATTGATCTATTGGTTACCAACAAAAGTAGTTCCACTGAATTGTCCTCACAGGTATGTTTATATAGAAACACACAGTATATTCAGGGTTCTGTGCTATCTGTGGTTCCAGGCACTCACTGGGGGCCTTGAAAGTGTTTCCTGAGGATAATGCGCCACCACTGTATGTAAAAACAAACTCATGGCCTCTGGAAAAATTTCATTCTACCTTTTTCAATCTTACTCTACAGGTAGACTACAAGTGGTCATGTCAGTGTCATCTGACTGCAATCTGCTACAGGTCCAGCATGTAACTTGGTCTCCTAACAGGGCCTTACCAGTTCACTCTGTGATTAGTACCTGATCCTCCAACAGTTTCTCAACATCAGTGAGGGAAAGCCTGTCCCTTTCACATGTCACTATTGGTCACCTTAAACACTGGCCATGCCGATTCCTAACAACTCGCTCTTCTGATGAAAATGCTAGTTTAGTAGAGTTTTATCACTCTTTCTGTCCCCACGGTGCCCCACCAAGTCCTATTTCATAGAAGCGGAAGACCCCTGGAAATTTTTTTTTTTTTTTTGTCTTTTCAAGTCAGGGTCTGTAGCCCCAGCTGTCCTGGAACTCACTCTGTAGACCAGGCTGGCCTTGAACTCACAAAGATCCGCCTGCCTCTGCCTCCCAAGTGCTAGGATTGTTCTTTATCTCAGAAAGCTGAGGCCATGCACAGCTGTGAGGGTAGCTCTTCGCTTTGACTTTCAGTCATTTCAACTCATCACACCCTTCCTTGGGAAGACAGACCCAGAAGCACTGTGAGCACTGGAGCAGTCAGAACGCTCGTACCTTCTAGCATCACTGATTCAGGCAAGCCGGAGTGGGAAGCCCCCCACCCCCTCCTTGCCCCACAAACAGTTTTCCAGCAGAAAGGTTATAGGAAGGAGAGGCTGAATGTATTAACTGTCTCCTTGGCCTGCTGCTGCTGGCTTCCTGGGGGCTCAGCAGACGATATTAGGCGCCAGACACATATGCATGGTGCCATTTGCGTGTCTGTGTTAAAGTTGACTTAATTAGGAGAGTTTACCTCAAATACATGCTTAAATGAATTCTCTGAGCGGTGTAACATTTTTATCTACTGCCTATCACTGTGCTGAAAAAGAGCAGATCGTATAAAGGGAGCAGCAGCTCTGAAGTCGTGTTTACATGCACTGATGTGTGGCAGGAGAAGAGAATGGGACTGGGGTCGAGTGAACTCCTGTAGGGTAAATAGAGATAAATAATTCAGATTCTCATTACCATAGAGGCATATAGCCGCAGTGCACGGGGTGCCCTGCCTTTGTGAAAATTGGTATGCAAAGGGGGTTCAGAAGCTATGGCACGTAATCTAGCATTAATATTAACATAAATCCAAGGCAGGAATTAGCGGTATTTCTAAAGTCTTATAGGATAACTGAATTCCGGCTATATTGTTTAGTCCTCCTGGGCATTTTGGTAATCGGGTAATAGAAATGTTGAAGTAGTTGAGATGTTCTTTATATTACTCTATGAAAAGACCTTTAACACAATGTCTTTAGTAGACAGTTTTGATAGAACGTGTTGAACAAAAAGAAATATGCCTATTTGGGTAATATGGGTATGTTTCATTAGCTCAGCCCGCAGCGATATGACATTACATTGTAAAAGGAATACAATTAATAACAATGAGAGGTTTTTTTTTCTGCTTGCAGTGTATCTGGAGTAGCTGAGCACGATGTCAGGGCAATTAAGCCTCGGCACTGCGTTACCTTTGTCTGCACACCCTCAGCATTGCCCTGTCTCAATGTGTTGAATAGTTATTTCTTTAGCAGAGAATTTGTAATTTATTTTGATGTTTCCTATAATGCAGACCACTATTATAAAAAATGATTTTCTTTTTTTCAGGTAAGAAAAAAATATCTTTTAAAATAACGAGGCTTGTAGAAATGAACATTTCTTTGGATTGGTATAGCATTCACTTTTTTTTTCTAGAAGGGAATGTACGACTTTAAAGAAGGTTCACAGTGAGTGTTGGGGATTAACTGGAATCAGACGATCCTGTTGACATAACAGGAGAGGCACCAGGCACACGTGAGCCCACGCACCATGGAAGAGCAATCCAGGGGAAAAGTTATACTTTGAGACTATTAAAATAATCACCCAGGGTATTATTTTATTCAGTATTAACCTTTATGTTTTATGTTAAATGACAGTGAAGGTTCTGGAACATGGTGATCCCCCAGAGTCTCAGTAGCTGAGATTTCTTTTATCTCTAAAGAGGTTTTATTCCACTCTGGAATGCCAAAACTGCTCTCGGCTCTCTTCAGTGGTCAGTTTTAATAGGCATAATGAAAGATAAAATGTGCTAAAACTTGAAAATTCTGGTTTTAAAAAACATGATGGAGAGGGTTGGTTAAAATCCCATTTCTGTGTGACTGTCTGGTGCAAGCTTCAGATCCACGGGTGTTCGGGGAAGGGAAGACTGCCGGCAAAAGAAAGAAGAGAATGAGTGAAGGAGGAGAGAAAGGAAGGAAGGACAGAAGAAGCAGTCCCACAAGTGACTTCCGTTGGCCCAAATTCACCCTGATGGACTCCCCTTAGTGAACATACACAGCTGTAAGCAGGTGTCTAGAAATGCCACTGCGAGCCTAAGCCTCGAGGTATTAATACCCAACTCTATTTCCACTCATAAGTGATGTATTAAAATGTTGTAGCTAATAAATTGTTAATCTGAGAGGCTCTGGGTGATTTCTGACTCGCACAGTGACTTGGTTAATGTAACACCTTGGCCATCGCTCTGGCTGCCTGCTACTTGCTGTGCTATTTTCCCAAGCCTTCCAAAGGCAATAGTCTTGATTGCCAATCCCTCCGCCTGTGACCACTGCTTAGTTCCTGCATATATGCAGACGCACACACCTCTTCAGACAATTAAATCACACCAAACTGCTGGGGGACGGGAGGCCTCCGAGTGTTATGTGAGCAGTCCCCCTCCCCTGCTAAGTATTATTGACAAATCCATCAAGGGCGGTGATGCATTGGCTTCCACCTTACCTAGAAGGACACTAGGGCAACGGTGACATGCTGTCACCGTGGTAACTGTGGCTGAAGTGAACAGCCTGTTAGGATAGGTGACCTCTGTTGGCAGTGCGCCTAGAGATGTAGCACTGGCCCAGCTGCCATGTCATGGGGACCCCAAGGAACGGCCCAGTGCCCTCAAATTGATTCATTAGGCCCTAAACGTATCGATCGCTCCAATTTGCAGGAATTTATTATATTGATATTGGACTGATTAACATTTTGTGCCAGACTGGTTCGATATGTGCTTGTAACAGCTTTTAATGATTAATTGACTTTTATGATTCCATCTCAGGGCTGTCAGTGAGCTGTGAACTGTGGGCAGGCTGCTCCTTGACTGTCTCTCCAGTGGCACAGGGCAGTGATTGAATACTCAGGAAATTAGTGTCCTTGCTGTCTCATTTTATGAAAGATAAATGCTATGACATTTAATGCAGACCTTAATTTAGAACAGAACTAAGCAGATCATTTTGCAATTTAATCATAAACAGGTAAATATCAAAACTTGTTTAGCATTTTACAAGTTAAGCACACAGAAAACGCAGGCAACGTGGAGCAGGCGACGAGGGAGCCAGAGAAAAGGAAAATAAAATAATATGGGTTGGAACTGCGCAGCATTTTAATAATCAGGTAATTTATTAGGGGCAACATCCGAGCCCATTTTTCAGCCTAGCATATACTGCTCTCATTCACTCAGTGGCGAGCCCAGGGCGTGCCGCTTGGCACAGGCTGAAAAGTTAGCATTTACCTTCCTGGCTGCAGACAGCCCTGCAATATTGCCTGGTGAGTCGAGGAAAATACATTGACTGATTTTCCACAAAAGTAAATAGCAGAAAAAGGGACAGGCTCCAGTTTAATATGTGCCCCTGACATGTAATAAGGCGAATATCACATTCAGCATGGTTTATGTGTTACCTAAAACAACCGTAAACATTATGAAAAGACGGCAGGGGAGATGAGATTTTATTGTGCTCGCTAACAACAGAGAAAGAGGAGGAGGAAGGCTGGGGGCCGCCAGCTCTCAGCTCCTGCATTCATAGTTAGAGCATATTTTCTGCCTTTCATTTTAATTAAAAGACTTAAGTTAGGGAGAAACTGTCTAAACATCACGTCAAATTATTCATGTTTGTACATATAAGGAATAAGATGAAATGGTTCTGTGCACATTTCTTTCTTTACCGTTGCATATTTTTCTTCCTAGCTGTGCTGAGTGAGGACACCTTTATCTGATACGAGGTTGTCAGGTGCTGATGCATAACCCAAGTATTTGCAAGGCCCTCGTCTGAGATCTGCTCAATCCGTACCAGTTTCCTTTGCTCTAGCCCTACAACCTTGAAAAGGATTGGGGGTCACTGTTCCTGGACCACAGGGACAATCAAAACCATTTTGCCCCTTTGGTCACTTCCAACCGGAGTCCAGGCAGCCTTCCCTCCTCAAGGACATCCAAGGCTTGAGACCAAACATCACTTCTACCTGTGTTTGGCATGATGACTTAGTTCTGTGATTCTTTGGTCCAATGGCCAGCAAAGATTAACGGGGTTCTTGGCTGTGTGCGCCTGGGCACTTGCATTCTCATTTGTGAACACACACATTTTAGAATATGTCCACCTCACCTGTGTCATCAGATGCACCATGGCCTCTCTGTCCACCCCAGGTTATGAGCCTTGCTTGGCATCAGTAGCCCTTGGCTATTGTGGTACCATGGTCTCCTTGTTCCATGACCAAGGCCCAGACAGGACAAGAGCAGAGGAAGCTCAAAGTGCCTTTCCTGTGCTGGAGCTGCAAAAACACAAACGCCCCGGTTTTGCTGCATCACAGTTCAAGCGAAGGCATTTTCAACAGCTGCCCTTCCTTTGACTGGCTTCAGTCTTCCTTTTGGGCCCCTGTTCTTCATTCTGCACCATATCATTTACTAAAAAGTCTTTCCCAAGCCAGTGTTTCCTTACGCTAGAGGAAGACCTGCTGTGGGGCATTTCATCTGTTCAGCTCCACACAAGCCCACAGCGAACTGTGGCATGTCCCATGTAGATAGTTTATAGACAGCTGTGCACCGCTGTGCCCACATACCACATCCCCAGGAACAGAGGCTAACAGTTGTTGGCCTACTGATCATTCCCCTTAGATTCTTGAACCAGCCCCTGAAGTTTTTGCTGCATCTATTTCTCCCTTCCAAGTTGTGCCACAAGAGGTCCTTGTTGCTCATAGACTGAATGAGCTGGGAATTTTTTCTTTGGACTCCTGCTGGAGCTCGTGTCTAGGTAGGGCTCCATGAGTGAAAGGGGTGCACGAGGGTCCTGCACAATAGAGAAGCAAGGCAGAGAGGTTCTGGATACAAGTTTGTATGACTCGCACTCATCCCGGGAGTAGCCCAGGGAGAGTATGCACAAGTGCTCTTCAATCTTGGGAAACAGTCTTTCTGTATATTAATAGCAATATTCTTCAAGGCGGCCTCCCTGCAGTTTGGGGCTGACCTGAGGCTCTTCTCTGGCCTCATTCTGCTGAATAGCAGGAGTGTGACACAAATACACACACGGCCCACACAACCAATCCTGCAAATCCATCATGTGCTGGTTCCATCAAATCTCTTCTCTTGAGGGGTTCATCCTTTGAGTGTTTCATGAGCTTCATACTGTCATCCTCTTCCTCATGTCAGAGTCCAGATCTCTTCACCTTGTCGAAGTGCATCAGTTTGGGCTTCTAGGCATTCATTCCACAAGCAGAGTTTCCAAGACATAATGAACAAACTCTTGCCTCTTTCTTTCCAACCATTCATCAAGTAGTTTTCTGTATCTATTTCCTTTTCTGATTCTGCTGTCAGATATCTATTATACTATTATCAGAAAGTCCATGGTAAAGTATAGCAGGGAAAAAGATCCCCCTGGGGATCCCACCTGGATCCCTCAGGTGGATGGCTAGAATCCATTCTCCCCGAGCTCATGAGCCCTAACCTTCAAAATGCTTATTTCTTAGTAAACATTTTTACTCAGGCAGAGAAAAAGGGTGCAGAAAGGGAAAGAAATGCTTATTCCAAACTTAGCACCTGAGGAAAATATTCAAAAATTGAAGTAAACCAAACATGGAGTTTATTATTATTATTATCATTATTATTATTATTATTATTATTATTATTTGTCTCTTCAAGACAGGGTCTCCCTGTAGCCCCAGCTGGCCTGGAACTCACTCTGTAGACCAGGTTGGCCTGAAACTCACAGAGATCCACCTGCCTCTGCCTCCCGAATGCTAGGATTAAAGGCGTGCTTATTTTTATTTTTATTTTTTTAGGAGTGCTTATTTTTAAAATGTTAAAAAAATATGAGTGTGTGTATCTGTGTCTTTGTGTGCATATCCCACAGAGGCAGGAAGGAGGCATTGGACCCCCTAGAGCTGGCGTCACAGGCAACTGTGAGCATCCAGTCACAGTGCTCTGAAAAAGCAGTAGGTGTTCTGAACTGTTGAGCCATCTCTCCAGCTCTGAGTTCTTTGTTTTGCAAAATTTTTTTTTCTATACACTTTACTCATGAAACCTACCACAGGATCCTCATGATATGCTGGATTCCAAAATCATAAAATACCCAAATGGCAGAGCATACACTGCACATACTAGAAATTCTAAGAACAAGTATTTTGCATTTTAATACTGGAGGTTAGAAATCCGAGATCCGAGTGTCAACACTGTTGAGTTCTTGCTGGGGTTGAGGGCCCTTCGCTGGGCTACAGACGTCTTGATTCTGCATATGACGGGATTGTACTAGCTCTGTGGCCTCAAGGACCAAATTAATCCCATTCCTTGAAGGCCACATCCACATCCCTACATCCAAAACCCACCTTGCTGGATTCAGATTCCAACATGAATTTGGGGAGACACAAAAAGTCACTCTGTTGCATTTAGGACAATATTTTCTTTCCTCAACTATTTTAGTATCCATAGAAGCTGTGATGTTAAACTCACTTCTGTCGTCATAAGGCCTCAGAAAAGACCCTTTATTGTTTTCCATGTTGTAGTCTTTGAAAAGATGC
This sequence comes from Rhizomys pruinosus, assembly GCA_009823505.1. Classification (NCBI taxonomy): domain Eukaryota; kingdom Metazoa; phylum Chordata; class Mammalia; order Rodentia; family Spalacidae; genus Rhizomys; species Rhizomys pruinosus. The sequence goes on from VZQC01005607.1 coordinate 175,772, forward strand.
TGAAATTTCAGTACATATTTCTAAATATCTTAACTTAGTGGAAATATGTAGAAAATGTCTAATTTGAAATTATGACTGGTCTCTTATCTGAATGTTCAACAGCATGCAGATGAACCAAGTGACTCTGAAGTCTGGTGACTTGCATGCATGAGATTACCTGCATTACTGTACACGCATGCTTACCTCTTGGTCCCCACTGTCGAGTTCTGCTCCATTCTGGGTAGATCACCAGTTCTAACTGCCATCTTTCTTTTTTTCTGTGCACCTTGATCCAGTTTCCTACCTATCAGAGTACATAAAGCCACCCACCTGCAGAGCCCTCCATGGAGACTACTCTAGAAACTTCCTGGAAATATATCTTTTCTCCCTCTGGTAATCAGGTCTTTGGCTCTGTGACCTCTGGAATCAGACACTTCATTGCCCAATCATACACATTTCTGATACAGCAAATTATGTGGTTACAAAAATGCCAAGACTCTGAAAGAATTAGGCTTCTTATCAATGTTTTTATCCAATGGACCCAGCCATTTTCTCTGAGCTTATGAAGGGGTAGGGCACTGGAAGTGGAGAGCACCGTAAGTCATGGTAGGAATGAGCAGACAGAACTTCCCATTTGTGCTCATCCACCTGTTCTGGCTCTTCTGTCCCTCCCTGTGTTTTTACACCTGGGAATGACTTATTTAAATTGTGTGTTAATTATTGCATGAGTGCTTTCTGTAGTATCAGACATTTCTTTTTTTTTTTTTTTTTTTTTTGTCTTTTCAAGACAGGGTCTCTCTGTAGTTCCAGCTGTCCTGGAACTCATTCTGTAGACCAGGCTGGCCTTGAACTCACAGAGATCCGCCTTCCTCTGCCTCCCACGTGCTAGGATTAAAGGCATGTGCCACCACGCCCGGCTAATTCTAAAAGTTACAGGAAGACTGGCGATAGAGTTCCACCAACTGACACCGTTTACTGTCCTTTTCAGAAAGTTTCTGACAAGGTCCCTCTAAAGAGGCTCTAAAGGAAGAGAATGGGGCCTGCGGTCACAGCATCCTGAGGAGCTGCGCCAGGTACGTAGGTAGATTCATACTGATGCTTCCTCTAAAACAGATAATACTTTGGTAGTGAAAAGTGTGAGTTTTCAGAAACAAACCCTCAGGTTTCTATCCATACTGGTTGGTTTTTAAGTTGTCAGATTTTGTAGCGAAATAAACAAAATGGGTGTCTGAAGAGGACTCAGTACAAAAAGGTATGGCTGCATAGGAAGATTGGGAAGTGCTTGATTGATAAAGCCACTGAGACACCCCCCCCACAACACACAGAGGCACAGAGACCTCCCTACCCCCAGAGCACAGAGGAATATGCCCAGACTGGTCTGTTGAGTCAAATTTATAGAGTATTTTTAAGCTTAGAGAAAGTCTTTTCAAAAGCACATTTACTTAAAGGAAAAATGAACACATAGAAAGAAAGAAAGAAAGAAAGAAAGAAAGAAAGAAAGAAAGAAAGAAAGAAAGAAAGAAAGAAAGAAAAAGAGAAAGAAAGAACAAGGGAAAGGGAAGGGAAGGGGAAGGGGAAGGGGAAGGGGAAGGGGAAGGGAAAGGGAAAGGGGAAGGGGAAGGGGAAGGGAAGGGAAAGGGAAAAGGAGCCTAAAGAAGACTAAGCAGTGCCGGGGGAGACCACAGAGCCTGGCTTGTTCCCAGTCACTGGTGGGAGAGAAGCAGGACTTAGCTACCCCCCTTTCTCCTGTCTCTCAGGGTACAGCCCAGCTACCCAGTAAGCCAACACCTGTAACTACATAATTCCTCATACTTTAACTCATATATAGTTGTGCCTCAGCAACAAATGTTGCTTAAACACATACTTGGTATAAATATTTTTGTATGCACTGTGTCTTAATCCTTGTCTATCTTAACTATGTGTTTGTAATAAGCGTCCTCACTATAAATCACGAGGGGTCAGTATAGATAGTTATAGTCCTGGACCTTTCTTTCTCTTAAGTAGAAGGCCAGCACTTGCACTCTGCAGATGACTCAGAGACTGCTTGCTTCCTTTCCTCTGTGTGTCTGTGTCCCCAAAGCATGAGTTTGTTTTTCTCTGAAGTTCAATGAGCTGATAGGAACAGCTCCCTCCCAGAGAAGAGGCCCAGAGTTTTTCAAGATAAAGAACTGGCTGCAGAGTAAACAACAGAAAGTACTGGCTAAAGATGGAGGCATGCTGGAGCTCTTCACGCTATATGAGTGCCTACATCTCACCTTTGTCAACTGGGCTTAGCTCCCTTTCACAAACAGGGTGTATGGCCCTGGGTACCTCTTGAGTGACTCAAGGACCTGAAATTCAAGCTTTATAATCCTGTACATAGAAATATAGTCCCCCTTCTATTTTTATATCATACATATAAATATGCACATATACATATACATTCATATCTATATGAGTGTTATGAATCTATGTGCCCACAGAGGACAGAGGAAGGAGTCAGGTCCTCTTAAACTGGAGTTACAGACTGTTATTAGCTGCCATTTAGTGCTGGGATTTGTATTTGGGTCTTCTTACAAGAACAGCCAGTGTTCTTAACTGCTAAGCCATCTCTCCAGCCCTTCATTCCATCCTTCTTTATGACTGATTTATGTAGTACATAAACTCATCTGTTGATGGACATCTAAGCTGACTTGATAATATATGCCACTTGAATTTAATGAAATAATGGTAGTGGTACTCAGTGCTATCACATTCTGTCTTTGGACAGGCCAAGGCAATGGGACCTAGCCACCATGGACTGACATCTAAGCATCCAGGAGCTGCAAAAATCTTTCCTCATTTTACTCACTTTTCTCAAATATTATGTCACAGTGACAGAAAGCTGGTGAACGCACCACCTGTGGCATAAATCTGTGAAGTGGCAAGCCTGTACAACCGAGGTTATTGATCTCAAATGACTCGGCTTGCTTAGAAGCCACAGTCCCTCACGAATTTGGTCAGTGAGTAAATGAAGGAGCCCAAGGAGGTTGCCTTGAGTGTGATGCAGTTGGGTGCTCTGTTCCATATTGAGGCATCAGGGCCTCCAAAGGAAGTCTTTGCTCCCTCAGTTGTAGATCATCTCCATTACTGAAAAGGTAACAAAAGGCCTCACCGCATCCCATCCTCCATCCCACAGGGAAGAGTCCATGGCTCAAAGTGCAGAGAACCCTCCTAGTACAGAGGGGCTTGGCAGCCAGCTCTCCATCTCGGTGCTGGGTCCTGAGAAGGTTTGGTTTGAGCACAGGTATGCATTTAAGTTGCCTGATGGAAGGATGTTGCTGTTAAAATTTCTTTCTTAATACCACAGAATTGCCAGCTTTTCAGTGAGCTATGAGCATGATGTGCTTCAGGCTCCATCTAAATGATGTATCTCTCCAACCAAAGAGTGAAAACTCAGATGGTTTGTACCATATTTTTGTATATTTAGAAACAGCTGGTTGATTGATTGGAGTTTTTAATTTTTCACAGGAATGTCTGATGCTGGGAAGACTGCACTGCTAGAATCCTACAAGGAAAGAGAAGATATATATAAAACTTTTCCCCATAAGTATTTTACATTTAATTAAATAACTATGAACAGAAATCCAGTGACTGAAGAGACAGTCCTTGTTTTGTCCACACTGATGCACAGAGCCAGGGCTACTGTTTCCGGGTGGGAATCTGCTCGTCTAAATCTTGCTCTGGAGGTTGGCTATCTCCAAACACATTATAGTTCAGAACTGGCTTTCAGTTGGTGACTATGGAAATTTTTCAGTTGGTCACTATGGAAACTTTGAATATTTGGTCAACATGCTTATTAAGTCTTTGAGATGCAAAAAAATAGACCAAGCCAGGTGTGGTGGTGCAGGCCTTTAATCCCAGTACTGGGGAGGCAGAGGCAGCCAGATCTGTGTGAATTCAAGGCTGTTGTAGTATGTCAATTCCACGGTGGAACAGACCATGGAGAAAGCACACTCGAGGACACATGTCAGGGTGAATTTCCAAGTACAAATGGTGCTTTATTCAAACGCAACATGTCATTATATAGGCAGTGTGACATCACCTCCTGGCAGCCAATCCCAGACCTTTGCATCATCCCAACTGGTGGGCGTAAACAGAGAGGTCCTGTGACTCTCATTGGTGCCTCTGGAACATGCTGGCTGGAATGTTAGCTCTCACACACACCTACGCTCAGATCAGACATACCCACATAAGGCCAGACTGGTCTACATAGCCAGCTGGGGCTATGTAGACCAGGCAGGGAGAACCTGCCTCAAAAAGACCAAAAAAAAAAAAAAAAGACCAATCTTCTTCATGCTTTTCACAAGTAGATACCCACTGCATGTACTCAATTAACAGCAGTCATTAATTTTTAACATATCAAAATATTAACATGTAGTATGTTACATTATAGTAATAAACTATTGACATAAATTGATATATGATTGGAAATATAAAGTAAGCATATTATCATGAACTGAGCAATATATCTCTCAAGCCTAATGGCTAGGTGAAACCTCTCAAAGGCTCCGACTGCAAAGGATCGGAGAGTTATTGAATTTGTAGTAGATGTGGGGAGTGGAACTCGAAGCTCTATAAATGGTCTCAGTCGGGGCTGGAGAGATGGCCTAGTGGGTTAAGAGCACTGACTGCTCTTGCAGAGGACCCGGGTTCAATCCCCAGCACTCACATGGCAGCTGAGAACCATCTGTGACTCCAATTCCAGGGGAATCCGACGCCCTCTTCTGACCTCTGCAGCATTGCACGACACGGGTGCACAAACCTACATGTAGACAATACACTCATACACATAAATAAGTAAATAAAAATTAAAAAAAAATAAAAAAAATAAATGGGCTCATTCTTTGTGGAAGCAGAGAGAACAGCCTACTTTTACAGCTGGCTCACAGGGGAAGTTGAGGTTCAGAGAGGTAAAGGAACTCACTTGAGTTCACAACTAGTAGCCAGAGCAGCCTGAAAATTAACCCAGGCCAATTTGGTTTCAAAGGCTATTGTTCCTTTCTCATCTTTTAAGCTAGGTTTCTCGTGTGTCTCTCAAAGCATTTCTACCTGCTTGGAAAATGCTATCATTAAGCTTTCTTGATTGGAATGGAAAATAAAACTCCAGACATTCATGATGAAGATGCACCATATAACCAACACATGAACAGGTAGTTAGGAGCATCTGTACATCACTCAAGAGTGGAGGGACACAGGGATGGGTGTGCCTGTGCCCTCCTAACAAAACGCCAGGGCTCACCACCTGTTGAGTGCAAAGCCCAAGCACAAATGGGAGGAGAGTGAAGGCTTATTCGCAGCAAGTAAGCATCATGCTGGAGATGATTCTCAAAGCAGTGCCTCCCAACAGAGCAAGCAGGCTTTTATTGGGGGAGCTCATACATATTCAGATAGAAAAGTGTGTTCCTCACTTGTAGAAGAGGTGCATTCCTGAGCATGCTCAATTTGAGGTTATAAATCACATGACCAAAACCCAGAACTGGAACACCACTAGGTGGAGGATTTGGTATTACAATGAGTGAAGTTTCTTCCATGCCACCTAAAAAGAGTGGGTTCATGATTGGGTTGGATGCTGACTCCTTGTAAGTTTCTCTAGGGGGTGCTTTATATGAAACAAAGAAGCAAAGAAAAGAGCTGTAATGTACATTAGCATTCATTTAAAGGAGTAGCAGCTTTCCCCCATGCAAGCATAGGCAATTGTCCTAAAAATACCTGTCTAGCAGCTAACACCCAGAAGGTTGACATAATGGGATCCTTGCCTTCTACCATAGCAGAAAAAAACCTTGAGTTTGGGCTCAGGAGACCCAGGACAACCAGGGAGAAGAGTTAAAAACTTAATATTGATGCTCAACACATATATATTCAGTAAAATCCAGGGGAGGGCAGACTGTATGTTTCGAGGGAAGGTTTGGAGTTATCTTCCAGTCTTACCAGACTCAGGCTATTCATCAGTGAGCTGGGGTAATAACGTTTGTCTTCTCTGGTATTTTATTTGATCCATGGGCAGAAATGAGAAAGAAGGAAAGGAGGATAAATTTGGGCACTTGAAGGCCCCCACAAGGGTCAGCCACTGATATAAAACGTTCAGTGAAAACTCCTTCCACAACAGGGCAGGTGCCCAATCCAGGGGGAGGACCAAGACACAGACACCAGCTTTCCCCATCTCACTCTACAAAGAGCCACCAAGGTCTCTCTCATTTAGACAAGTCAGTGAATAGAAATACAAACTTGTAAGAAAAGTATTTAATAATATGTTTGCTATGTATTCAACATACATCAGACTTCTCTCTTATACTTTTGGTAGTGTTTGAAACACTCATAAAAATTGTTCAGTTTCACATGCTTTTACTTGGCACTTGCTTGGAAGCTTTCAGCACTGAAACACCAAGGTGAAAACCTGTTCCCTGATGGACAGTTAAACTACAGTGCTGCCCTTTTTTAGATGATTACAGGGTTGAGAATTCTGTGATGTTCAACAATATGGCCCTTACCTGAGGGAGAAGTCTCCCTGGCAGGGAGCATCCCCACAAATTGGCTATAGGATCTTGGCCAAGGGCCTGATTTCTCTAGACTGTGCTATTCTCATTTATAATGTATAGCTTACATGTGCATCTGAGGATCGAATAAGATCATGGGAGATATTCGGTAACAGTCTCTGGCTTCTGGTGAGATTTGTATTATTTTAAAACATATCTTTATTGCATATATTGGTTTATATGTTACAGTCACTACATGTATACAATATCCAACATGCAGTGGTTAGATCAGGGCAACTGGCATATTCATCGACAAAATTCTCCTGACTTACTAATGCTAGTTTGAAACAGTTGTTGCTAGCCACAGTTAAAAGAAGTTATTCCTCCTATCCAAAAGCACCACCCTGTTATTGCTGTCAAGGTGAATCCCTCTTATGCCTAGTTCTACACTTGTCAGACATAGCAAAGCTTCTGCCCATTCCTGAGAGGCTAAGTTCTACTTACTTTAAAAAGCCTGATCAAATTTTGATTAAAGGTAACTGGTGAGGGAAACTGAAAAAAGAATATTTTAGGTACTTCCAGTATCCATGTGGTTTTCCCTCTTCTTTTGTGAGCATGATTTGGGAAGCACTGAGTCAAAGTGTTTAAATGGTGAGAGGGAGGCTGGCATGGTGGGGGAGAAAAAAATGGAGATCTCTTAGCCAAGATCTGCAGGTGTTAAATATAAACCCCAAATCGGTGACTGCTTCTCTTCAGATTGGGAAGGAAGCGGGTGGGTGGGTGGATGGTGGGTAAGGAGTGGCAAAATCAGGCCGGAAACTAAGGACTCCAGATGACGCATCTTAGCAGATACTCCCTCAAATTTCCTTCCTTCTCCTGGGGGTGGGATCTGCACACATTTTTCTTAAGGCCAGATATCAAAACCAGGCCTTAAGGGATATTTTGCTTTTCCTTCCCATAATCGAGGCCAGTACCTTCCAAGATGCAGACATCCTTGATCATCAACAACCAAAATGTACTTACCATGATGAGACAGCCTTCCAAATCATAGCAGAAGAATAAAATGGCAGAGCTCGCCACCACCCGGAGCCAGCCAGGCATCCCAGCTGCCCCTGCCAGGGACGTTTTCAATCCCATGCGACAGCCTGCTTTCACCCGCCTCTCTTCAAAGCCTGCACTGGCTTCTGCGTTTCTCCACACAGAGCTGACTCTCCTGGACCTTCCCGACAAAGTGGTTTGAGCTTACAGGTGTGGCTCAGTGGTAGAGAGCTTTCCTCACATGTATGGAGCCCTTCGGTGCCTCCTTTGTGCTCCCCCACCACCAAAAGTGTTTAATATTTGCCTTGAAGGAATCCATACAAATATGCCGATTTTTCTAAGTAGCAGGGCTGTGTGAGGGAAGAGCAAGACGTGATTTTCAGATAGTGTCTTTTAAAGTGCAGCATTGTTACTAAGGGTGCATTATACCTGAAATGGGTGCACTTGGGGAAGACAAACAGTCAGAGTACTTCCCAAGATGTCTTACCCACTCCCCACCTTCTCAGAGTGCCTGCTTTACTGCACTTGCAGGAATCCTACAAAAGAAAAAGAAATAGATGTTTTAAATACCTAAAGGTTCCTAATTGCTATTCAGGATAAAAGGCTGAACTTCTTTAGAGTTCCTCACAACCTCCTTTGAACCCTGTTTTTAGAATCTCCATTTAAAGCCTGAAAATAAAACGCGTTTGCATGTGAATGGCTTGCTGTAAACTTGCTTGGCATCCCATCCGTCCTGATGGGGGCATGGTGCTCCCATGCAGCTTGCAAGGTTGCACTTCGTTGTGCATGAGAGGACACTGAGATCCAGACCTGCCAGTCGTCAGGCACTGCTCCTGTACACTGAGCAGGTGCCCAGTATGTGCAGGCAAGCTCTAAAGCTTGCTAGTATGAATCAATGAGATCCTCCTGCCCATGCCTCAGGAAGGAGACTGCTTGGACTTTCTTAAGTCATCCACAGTGGTTTCACACAGTAAAGGATTTAAAAAATGCTCGACTCGCTTGCACTGGTGAGAATATTTTACCATTCAGGCCATTAATCAATAGCAGAATTTTAGTTAAGTCATTTATTTTTTTTTAATTTAAGTCATGCTTTTCCCTGTACAAGTCTGGGATGTGCCTTTTTTATTTCCCAGATCATAAGCCTTGTCACAGGTGGGGCTGCAGATTGGTGTTAATTTGGCTTACAGATCACAGTCCGTCATTAAGGGGAGACAACGCAGGAACTCAAAGGAGGGACCTGAACCAGAGACCATGGAGGAATCCCTGGTTGCTGGCCTGCTTCCCCTGGTTTGCTCGGCTACCTTTCTTTTCTTTCTTTCTTGTTTCTTTTTTGGTTTTTGTTTGTTTGTTTGTTTGTTTGGTCTTTTTGAGACAGGGTCTCCCTTTAGTCTCAGCTGGCCTGGAACTCACAGAGATCCATCCACCTGCCTCTGCCTCCCAAGTGCTAGGATTAAAGGCGTGCGCCACCACGCCCAGCTCAGCTCCCTTTCTTATACTGCCTTTGGGCTGGCACTACCCACAGTGGGCTGGATCCTCCCACATTAAGAAAATGCCTCACAGATACTACTACGGGACAACTTGATGCAGCCGATTTTAGTTAGCATCCCCTCTTTCCAGGTCACTCTAGCTTGTGTAAGGTTGACAAAAAATAATGAGCACAATTGATCCCTTGTCAGGTTGACACGTGAACTGTAGGCCATACCATTTTAATTTCTTGTTCCCAAGATCTCATGTTAATATCACAGTATAAAACATAGTAGAAATTTTAAAGATCCCACGATCTAAAAATTCCATCACTTAAAAGTCCAATGACTCACTGGGCATGGTGGCACACGCCTTTAATCCTAGCACATAGGAGGCTGAGGCAGGCGGATCTCTGTAAATTCAAGGCTAGGCTGTTCTACATAGTGAGTTCCAGGCTAGCTGGGGCTATAGGGAGACCCTGTCTGTCTCAAAAAAAAAAAAAAAAAAAAAAAGCAAAAAAAAGCAAAAAAAAAAAAAGTCGAATGTATCTTTCAAAAATCCAGAAATCTAGTCTCAGGGGCTACAGAGATGGGTCAGTGATTAAGAGCACTGACTACTCTAGCAGAGGATCCAGGTTTGGTTCCAAGAGCTCACATGGCTAACAACCATCTGTACCTCCAGTTCTAGGGGTCCAACATCCTCTTCCAACCTCCACAGGCATTACATGACTCAGGTGCACTTATATACAGGCAGGTAATATACTCATACACATAAAATAAAATAATAAAATATTATTAAAACTCCTATATTAAACTTTACTCATCCAGGGCTCAGGGACCATTATGGAAGAGGGGGCAGAAAGATTTTAAGAGAGGTAGAAGGTCATGGAAGGATAGCAGTCCTACAGACTTTGGACTCGCTCTATGAACTTATACCAATGGTGTCAGCATGCACAAGACCCATGCAAACTCAACCAGACAAAACCCAGCATAGAACTGTGGAAATGGGCAGCAGGCTCCAGTCTTAGCAGAAGAACTATGGAAAGCTGATTACTGCTGGGTAAGGGAGAGCTGATTTTCTTAAATAGAGAGACTCTAGATAGGCTAACTAGACCTCACTGGATGAATTTGTACTGAGGGACATCTGGGAACATGACTTGGTAGGCCTTAACAAAAATGACAGAATTCATGAAATCCAGTGGGAAGGAGCTATGGGAAGGTGCCAGGATTATAAAGATGGTTAAGATGTTCTTTAGAAATACACAAAAAATAAAAAAAAAAAAGCCAGGCCTGGTGGCACACGCCTTTAATCCTAGCACTTGGGAGGCAGAGGCAGGTGGATCTTTGTGAGTTCAAGGCCAGCCTGGTCTACAGAGTGAGTTCCAGGACAGCTGGGACTACAGGGAAACCCTGTCTCAAAAAGACCAAAAAAAGAAAGAAAAGAAAGAAATACACAAAAATTCAATTAGAATTACTAAAAAAAATCCAGTCTTGTAATTGTAGGCTCTTAAACAGTCAAAAGTAAGTTATAGCCGGGCGTGGTGGTGCACGCCTTTAATCCCAGCACTTGGGAGGCAGAGGCAGGTGGATCTTTGTAGTTCAAGGCCAGCCTGCTACAGAGTGAGTTCCAGGACAGCTGGGACTACAGGGAGACCCTGTTTTTTTTTTTTTCCCCCCCCCCCCCTTTGAAAACGACAAAAAAAAAAAAAAAAAAAAAAAAATAAGTTAGATACTTTCTTATTCCAAGAGAGGAAAATCAAGGTACAGTTACAGTCAAATCAAAGAAAACCAAAACCCAACAGTGTAAAAAGCTCAGTGCCTGACATGTGGAACTCACCATCTTCTAGGTTCCAAAGGCTTGGCCAGTCCTATTTCTCTGACTCTGCCCTCTGGACTCCATAAAGCTCATCTAGCAGGTCAGGATGCCTCTATTCCGCAAGTCCACTGTCTTTGGTAGAAGTTCCAGGGCCCAGTCATCTCTAATATCCTGGGGTCTCCATTGCAACTGAGGTTGCACCTTCATCAACAACCTCTCCTGTTCCTTTTCTTAGAGTGGCCAACCTCAGCTGCTCTCTAGGAGGACTTCATGCCTTCAAAACCAGTACCATGTGGGAGAACTTAGCTGCCATCCCGAGATGCAGCTTTTGCCACATTTGGACCACAGATTGTGTGTGCTGACCTTGAGGAAATACTTCTCAGAAGAGTTCACTCAATGATGCTGATCTCATGTTAATTGCAGCTAATTTTTCAACTCTAGTTGATCAGCATTCATTGTCCCAGTGAAGCAAAGGTTCACTTCCACAGATTCTTAATTCAAATATATCAGATAACAGATCTGATAGGGTTTTTGAGCTACTCTCAAACTTCCCTCTGAAACTTCAGAAGCCAGGCCTCATGGTCTATATGTCTCTCAGCATTCCTACTGTCCAACCTCCCACAAAATTTCCACAGTCCTCCCCAAAACAATATGATTAGGTCTGTCACAGCAACAACCCCACTCCCAGTACCAACTTCTGTCCCAGGAGGAACAGGGAGACAGGCTGTAGCAGACACCACAGAGGCTGCTCCTTACTGACTTGTTTTCCTGGCTTGCTTGGTGTCTTTCTTATGTGGGGTGGCACTGCCCATCATGGGTTGGACTCTCCCACATCAACTAGCAATTAAGAAAATGCCAGGGCTGGAGAGATGGCCTAGCAGTTAAGAGCGCCGACTGCTCTTACAGAGGACCCAGGTTCGATCCCCAGCACCCACATGGCAGCCGAGAACCGTCTGAAACTCTAATTCCAGGAGAACTCCAGTTCCAGGGGAATCCGACACCCTCATCTGACCTCCGCAGCATTGCACGACACGGGTGCACAAACTTGCATGCAGACAGTACATTCATACACATACAGAAATAAATAAAAATTAAAAAAATAAATAAAAAGCAAAGTTTCCTTTAAAAAAAAAAAGAAAAAGAAAATGCCTCACAGACATGGCTAAAATTCTTTGGTCGAAGTTCCCTCTTTTCAGATGACCTCTAGTTTGTGTAACATTGACAAAAACAAAACAAAACAAACAAAAAACACAGTGCAATCCCTTTTCTCCTTTGTTAAAATTGTTCTTTGGAAGACTTTCTCCATCGAGAGAAATTGAACAAGACTTGCCATCTGCAGCTCTTTTGATCTTCCCAGACCCACCTTGGTCCTTCGACCACAATACACAGCTAAATGACCCTCTTGATAGCACTGAATAGGAGAGATGTTTTCCTTAGCTTACAATAGAAACCACACCCTCCATGTGATTTTACAGGAAATGGGACTTTGCCTAATTCAGCTGAGGCCTGTGTGCTCGATGCAGAAGCTGGGTGGTGCATGTGGCTTCCTGGGAAGGCCAGCTTGCAGCACCCCTTCTGATTGAGTTGGAGGCTGAAAGTGACTTTTCTTTTCTAAAAAGCATTTTAATTGAATTTTTGTGATTTCCATACAATTCAATAGTAATATTTCTTGAGCTGATACGCAGTCCTTACCTGCATACTTGGGGATCGACAGGCTGTTTTTCTCCATACTTGGGAGAGCAGAGCCAAAGGAGTTTTCAGGCAGGCTCAAAGTTTGGAGGAAGGAATTCTGCCAGTTCTCAACCTCCTCCTTACAGAGCACCTCTGCTGCTGGGGACTTCTGTCCTCTGGCATCTGTGGATTTCTTTCAACAGCACCTCCAGGTGCTGTGCTTTTCACCCTCCTTCCACTATACTTCTGCCTTTTGGCTGTATTCTAGCAGGTGAAGTCATACACTTTTGGCTGTTTTCTAGCAGGTGCAGTCACACACTTTTGGCTGCATGCTAGCAGGTGAAGTCATACACTTTTAGTTGTATTCTAGCAGGTGCAGTCATACACTTTTGGCTGTTTTCTAGCAGGTGCAGTCACACACTTTTGGCTGTATGCTAGCAGGTGAAGTCATATACTTTTGTCTGTATTCTAGCAGGTGCAGTCATACACTTTTGGCTGCATGCTAGCAGGTGAAGTCATACACTTTTAGTTGTATTCTAGCAGGTGCAGTCATACACTTTTAGCTGTATTCTAGCAGGTGAAGTCATACACTTTTGGCTGTATTCTAGCAGGTGAAGTCATACACTTTTGGCTGTATTCTAGCAGGTGCAGTCACACACTTTTGGCTGTATGCTAGCAGGTGAAGTCATACACTTTTTTCTGTATTCTAGCAGGTGCAGTCATACATTTTTGGCTGTATTGTAGCATGTGCAGTCATACAATTTTGGCTGTATTCTAGCAGGTGCAGTCATACACTTTTGGCTGTATTCTAGCAGGTGAAGTCATTCGCTTTTGGTTGTATTCTAGCAGGTGCCATCATACACTTTTGTCTATATTCTAGCAGGTACAGTCATACACTTTTGTCTGTATTCTAGCAGGTGCAGTCATACACTTCTGGCTGTATTATAGCAGTTGAATTCATCCGCTTTTGTCTATATTCTGGCAGGTGTAGTCATACACTTTTGGCTGTATTCTAGCAGGTTCAGTCATACACTTTTGGCTGTATTCTAGCAGGTGAAGTCGTACCCTTTGGTTGTATTCTAGCAGGTGAAGTCATACACTTCTGGTTGTATTCTAGAAGGTGCAGTCATACACTTTTGGCTGTATTCTAGCAGGTGCAGTCATACACTTTTGGCTGTATTCTAGCAGGTGAAGTCGTACACTTTTGGTTGTATTCTAGCAGGTGAAGTCATACACTTCTGGCTGTATTGTAGCAGGTGAAGTCATACACTTTTGGCTGTATTGTAGCAGGTGAAGTCATACACTTTTGGCTGTATTGTAGCAGGTGAAGTCATACACTTTTGGCTGTATTCTAGCAGGTGAAGTCATACACTTCTGGCTGTATTCTAGCAGGTCCAGTCAAACACTTTTGGCTGTATTCTAGCAGTTGAAGTCATACACTTTTGTCTATATTCTAGCAGGTGCAGTCATACACTTTTGGCTGTATTCTAGCAGGTGAAGTCATACGCTTTTGGCTGTTTTCTAGCAGGTGAAGTCATACACTTTTGGCTGTACTCTAGCAGGTGCAGTCATACACTTTTGTCTGTATTCTAGCAGGTGCAGTCATACACTTTTGGTTGTATTCTAGCAGGTGAAGTCATACACTTTTGGTTGTGTTCTAGCAGGTGTGGTCATACACTTCTTGTTCCCCTCCATGGTCCTCTTTCTTTTTTAATAATTTATTTATCATTTTAAATTTTTTTTTGTCTTTTCGAGACAGGGTCTCCCTGTAGCCCCAGCTATCCTTGAACTCACTCTGTAGACCAGGCTGGCCTTGAACTCACAGAGATCCACCTGCGTCTGCCTCCCGCGTGCTAGGATTAAAGGCCTGCACCACCACACCTGGCTATCATTCTTAAATTTTATGTATATAAGTGCATTGCCTGCATGTAAGTGCACCTGTGTCCTGCAATACCCGTGGAGGCCACAAGAGGGCATTAGGTCCCATGGAATTGGAGTTACAGATGGTTGTTAGCTTTCATGTAGATGGTGGGAATCTAACCCAGGCTCTCTGTAAGAGCAGCCAGTGCTCTTAACCACTGAGCCGTTTCTCCAGCCCCCACAGTCCTCTTTCTATACATCTTACCAGATCGGTGTCATCTGTATCTTAATAAGCATAATCTCTATTCTAATCAGTCCCTACAGCTGCAGCAATGTGAAAGAGCATCATCATCTGGGGTGAAGGAAGGCTGAAGAGAATATTATTTCTACCTTCTGTTTTGGGTCCTTTCTCAGTTCTTTCCATGAGCTACTGGCATATTTAGTCATTCTGAGAGTGGGATCTGCCGACACACTGGCCACCTAAGTCCTTGAGTACAGTCACCCTTGTTACCCACAAGAGATTGGCTCCCCCTTGCCACCCACCAAATGCTAACATCCACGAGTGCTCAGGTTCCGTATGTAAAATAGTGTAGTATTTTCATGGAACATGTGCACATTCTCCCTCACAGTTTAAGTCTTGTCTAGATTACTTATACTAGATAATACAATGGAAATGCTGAGCAGATAGTTGTTAGATTCTATTGTTTAGGAAATTATAACAAGAGAAAAAAACTCATGTATTTCCAGTACAGTCATAATTTATTTCAGATATATTTGCTCTTCAGTTGGTTAAAGCCACAAATCTAGAACTCGGAGATATGCAGGACCAACTACCAGAAGAGCAGCCTTTGACAAACATCCTCTCCTCTCCTGTGTTCTGTGTCCTCTTAACTGTCAGAACTGTGGTGATATTAATTCCTGAATGTTTGAAACATACTGACTTTCTGACATCAAACACATGAGAAGGTTCTGGAAATACATCCACCCCCCCAGATGGGGAGCAGAGAATGCATTTGCTAGAGTCTCCAGATGCTAAAAGCAGAGAAATGGACGGAGGACAAAGCCCAAGTCTAGCTATGGTCTCTCTGGCCCTCTTTTGCCTGATTCTCTGTGTGATAACATCCTGCACATGGCTCCGTTAGAGGGAAGGTCTGCTGGCTTCAGCCCACTAGTCTGAATGACAGACCAATGTGTGTTCATACCCTATTTGAAAAAGAAAAAATCCCCACCATCAATATGCAGCTTCTAACTGCATATTGTATTCCATTGGTATTCCAAGAACTTAATCTGTTTAAAAAATTTCCAAAGCAGCCACAGGCCTAGGAAGGGGGTTGCTCTCCGATGCTGTGGTTCTGGTGAAGCAGCCGTGCCTCTCTGATGGCCCTGAGCACTGGGTAATTCTTCCTACTGAACACACCTCAGAAAATGCCAAATCCTTTTCTCCAGGACTTCTTAATCCATTTGTGTGGGGGGCTGTCCTTCTCCCCAGGAAAGTCCTGCTTTCCCCAAGCCAAGCTCTCAGCCTTCTTTCCTGTCAGGGGCTGTCCTTGCACCTGATGTTAGGGTGGCCTTCATCTAGGACCCGTCTGGGCACAGAATTACCCTCAGCTGGCAATTACCTTCTCCAGTCACCATTGCTGCTGCTGCTCCCTGCCTGGCTCACCTGTTGTTCTGGCATCCAGCTTGGATTCTGATACTCTCTGCCAAGTGTCCAGCTTATTCTGCTGTACTTTTATCTTGGTTCTTTTCTAGAGGAAGAAAGTTATGTTGAAATTAAAGGAAAGGGGCTGGAGAGATGGCTCAGGGGTTAAGAGCTTATACTGTTCTTCCAGACGATCAAAGATCAGTTACCAGAACGTATATTAGGGCTTTCCAACCACCTATAAATAACTCCAGTTCCTGGAAGATCTCACAGCTCTGATCTCCAATGTCACCTACACTCATAAGCTACACACACACACACACACACACACACACACACACACATACACTAAAACTAAAACCCAAAAGGTGTACATAACTCTCAGAGCACTTGGAACATGCATGTTTCTGAACTGGAATTCCAAGCATTTGGGGCACAGTTTCAGATGAAGAGGACAAAACTCATGGTATTGCTCCAAACATCAGTGTCTGGGATGTTAAAAAGAGAAACCATATTTCATTCCCATGTGTACTTATTGATGGGAGGGTGAGGTGAGGTTAAAAAGCAAAGACCAAGAAAAACATTGATGCCTTCTGTCTAGGAACAACATATGAGGATGGCTGAAGCCAGGCCAATACTTGAAATTTTAACTCAGATAAGACTTGGAAAACACAGATAAACAATGTTTTATTTTGATGTCTTCTTAGGAAATCTCCTTTTTTAGTACATTTGTATCTGCTCTGATAATCTTTTTGTTTATAACTGCCAACTAAACAGTAAGTAAAGATCTCATCTTGTTCATTATTTTCCTAAGTGTGGATTTTTTCCCTTTTCTCAAATTTCCTAAGAAGGAAGAAGAGCAGCTGGGAGACCAGGGGGTCTAGTGACAGATGCCCTGGGTGTGAGAGCCATCGTCACTCAGGGTCAGGCCAAGCTAAGGGACAGTGCCTCCTTAAGTGACAGGGAAGTACAATGTATATGGGCATGTGTCACCATTTTACTTGAGAAAGTACTATAAGATTTTAAAAGGTTGTATATGAAATAAACTAGGTTTCCTTCATTCAAAAAGAATGTAAAATTTATGAGACATGGTATTTCACCCTATTAATGTAATAGGTTGTTTTTGATGCACATCTTTGCCTCGCTGACTTTTTAGAGCAATTCAGTAACCACTGCCTCAAGGGAAAGGGTATCTGAGTGTAGGTTTTCTCTAGTGGGAGTCCACACAAACCAGCCCTGCCCAGTTTACCTATATCGTGACCCTATCCCTTTGCCCCAGGAGAGGTGACAGGTTGCTTGCAGGCATTGTTAGGGGAATTCAGGGCTAGGAACTCACAGATAACTGGGCTAGCAAAACATGGAGTTTCTTAAAGGAACAATGGAGACAGCATAGGGTCTTTTTCTCTTCTGTGCACTGGCCTTTATTTCTTGGTGTGGAGAGGCAAAAAAAAAAAAAATCAGAACGGACTTGGTGGCCCAGCTTGAAGAAATAAGACTAGACTCATATAAGCACTTCCAGGGACACAGTCCCCAGTGAAAACTACAAATGTCACCACCTATCAGATGGATGAAACATGCAGGCCTGGCACCAGATAGGAAACATGGTGGGCAGAGCCCTCAGCACCCCCCATGAAGCACCTGGTCTCCTATGGTCCCCACTCCACTCAGCCAGACCAAATGAATCTTTGTAAACAGCCTTCCAGCAAGGCACAAAGCCTGGAGGTGGAGCCCAGGGCGCCTTCTCCCATACTACTGGTGGGGGTGCTGTGTGGTGAGATGGAGGGGAGTCTGGTGCCAGGCATCTTTTCAATTCTCCTGGCTCTGGAGAGAACAGGTGGCCCTAAATCTGTCTGTGTGGGGTGGGCACAGAGGCAAGGGGGAGGATGAATCTGAAAATATAATGTCCCTGAAACGTAAATCCCAACTGCAGAAAGGAGGGGGATTAAGCTAGAAGGTAGCATTCCCAAAATTCTCCCCTGAAATACCACTAATGTGAGAAGAAACTGCATGTGCTTGGATGAGAACATACAGGTATTGGCCCAGAGCCACCCTGAATAGTCACATAGTGCATTCAAAATCTTGGTTTTTGTTTTTCAG
This sequence comes from Rhizomys pruinosus, assembly GCA_009823505.1. Lineage (NCBI taxonomy): Eukaryota > Metazoa > Chordata > Mammalia > Rodentia > Spalacidae > Rhizomys > Rhizomys pruinosus. Next base: position 193,832 of record VZQC01005607.1, read on the forward strand.
TTGTAGGACGATTTTGTATTCTATTGTATAATAGACCTGCAATTGTTTCAATGTAAATGAATAGTGTGGAATTCTCAGCTGAGCTGCTTAGCTTCTTCCCCAAGGAGTCCTTAGGGGACGATATGCTGGAAAGATGTACAAATTTTCTGTGAAACAAAGTCCTCTTTCTTCCTGCCCAAAGTCCTCTTCCTATGACTTGCTGACACAACCCTGGGGCTCACCCCTCGGAACACAATCTCAGTGAGGAAGGAGACTGTAGCCTGTTCTCCATCCAGTGTGTTTCATGTGCCCTGGCCACAACTCCTGACCTCTGTTCTTACCACAGGACATAGCAGCTCACTGCCATATATATATATATATATACTATAATATAATAGTAATATATATATATATATGATTTTATGTGTATGAGTATATTGCCTTGCCTGCATGTAGGTAGAAGCACCTGGGTTGTTCAATGCCCATGGAGGCCAGAAGAGGGCATTGGATCTCCTGGAACTTGAATGGTAGCTGCCACATGGATGGTGGGAATTGAACCTGGGTTATCTGCAAGAGCAGTCAGTGCCCTTAACCACTGAGCCATCTCTCCAGCCCCAAGCTCATTGCTTTTAAAGGTTCTGACTCAGATGTGGACAAAACTTGCTTCTTTTGACTTCTCCCAGCCTAGTTGAAACAGATACAGTTTCCTCCCACAACTATTAGAAAAGAAAATTAGAGAACCAACAGGAAACTAAATACAACAAATGTAAAAGGGAAGTTTTGTCCAGAACCCTCACCTGAGGTAACCACAGCAGACCTCAAGTCTGGGAGGCTTGGCAGCCACCTCAGTACTCCACAGGGAAAACCCTGCAGTCAGAGCCTGCGCACAGGTCCCTTTCCGAATTCCTAGCTCTCCTCTCCATGTACGTCTATAAATGTATGTGTTTCTTATGTGTATTTCACATATTATGTGTGTGGGTTGGCTATGTGTTTATTATGTGCACATGTTCTGTACGTTGTGAGCTGGGTTATATGCTATATGTGTGATGCATGTATGTATGTATCACGTATTATATATACTGTGTCTGTGTTAATGGAATGTGCTGTATTTGTAGCATTATGTTGTATATAAGCCATTTGTGTGTTGGATGTGAGCATATTTTATGCTGTGTGTTTTTGTGCTCTACGTGTCATGTATGTTATGTATGTGCTGTGTGATTATGTAGCATGTGCTGTTATCTGCCCTTACCATGTGCCATATCCCTGTTAAGTGAAAATGTGCATGTTGTGTGCTGTATCATGTGTGTCATGTGGATTAGACATTTGAGTGTATCGACTATGCATGTGTTGTGTCAAGTGTGGTATGTGTGGCCATTCACATAAATCTTAAGTCATAGTGTACTGAATCTTGAGACTGTCTAGGAATTATGTATAAGAAGTTTATTTTTTTACTAGGAGATGGTAAATATGGGTCATGGGAAGATTAAATAATCCTGACCCTTTGGCAAGATTACGAGTCCTCTATCCAGGATTTCCCCTAGCCCTGTATTCTACCAAGTAGAAGGAATATTAGATCCGTACAAAAACATAACAGACACAGGAGTTCTGCAGTGGAATGGCCAGTGTGCAGCTTGTCATGAAAGCATAATGCAGAGCCTGAGCACTGAGCTCCAAATGAGAATATGCAAGTGGTGGGAATGGACTGAATTATTTCATTACAGCCTACACTTTGGCATATGCAGATAGACATTCTGTATATAACAATGTCGGTGATGTATAGTAGGCTTTCCCTATGTCACAGAAAAGAAATTGGCAGTGAGGAGAAAGAATCCACTTAGTGGGAAATAATTCATCCTCATTCCCAGACCAAGCCCTACAATTGAATTCAACCTCTGAAATTTGGGTAAATTTCATGATTGTGCTTCCACTGTGACCTTTGAATCTGGCTAATGGAGCTGGCTTTGCTAACACTGCTGGTCTGTCTTTATTTGAAGCTGTCCTACTAGATAGAAACCGGCCAGCTCTATCAGGTAACCAGTGACTAACCATCCAGCACCTGGTTAGTCTTTTCTACTTTCCAGTTTCTGGATTTTTTTTCCCTGCCTGCATCCAGGCGGAAACAGAACAGTGTCCTTTTGGCAGAAATGTCAGTCTTAAGTGGGGAGGCTGACTGTGCAACCTCAAAAAGGTTTGGTGACATCACGACCGGGTCCAGAGCTGGAGTCTTCTCCCCCAGGCTCATGAGAGGACTCAGCCTTCACTCACCTCCGTTGAAGCAGATTCCAGGATGTCTGCACTGTAGCTAGAATGGGGCCTTGCAAACATTGGCACTGGTGCCCGTTTACTTTCAGTGGGGTCTCACTGCTGGCTCTGCAAACCAGATACCAAAGGAAGCACACAGTCCTGCCTGTGGTCCCTGGGTTTATGAGAAGGACGTTTTGCAGGGTAACTGTGTGTTAAGGATCCATTTTGGCTATCTCCCCTGGCAGGGTCAGTTGGAGGGAGACCTAATAACTCAGTAAACAGAGAGAAGAGAGTTGCTTATACTTAATAAGCCATTGCAAATGGAAAGAGTGAGCTCCCACCCGACATGATTCTCTCTAGAAACAAATGGCTTGGATCCAAGTACTCCAACGAGCTTTCAGAATTCTGAGAGGTTTCCGGGTCCCAGTGCCTTCAGAAGCTTCTCTTCCTCCAGGAAGTGCCTTTAACAGAGGAAGAGGAAACCACTGTGTGCGTCATGCTGCACAGCCAAGGAAGTCTTCCTCTCTTGTCACACGTTGTTACAGAGCTCCTGAGGCACAGCACATCCTTCTCTCTAGGGAGCAGACACAGCAATTAAAGGGGAGGGCCAGACGATCGCTCAGAATTGAGGTTCTGGGAGCTGCCTCCACACCTGCCTGCCCCCACCCCCTTCTTCCATACTTCCTGCACCCTACCACAGAGCCCTCACTGCCCAGCAAGTGGCACAGTTGGCCTAGTGGTAGAAAGGAGGTGGAGGTCCCTGCCAAGGCTTGCTGCTCTGATTTCTTTCATCTCTGCCCTGTGCCAAACACCCTGTGAGGTGAAAGACCGCTGTAGTTCAGTAGGCCACGTCACAGCTCAGGCTGGGGGCCTGGCCATGAGCCTGTCACTGCAGCCCTTTCAATTCCTCATTCTGTGCCCACTCTTGATGCTTTCCCTTACATGTGGGAAATAAAAACACTAACCTGTCTCCCCAGGCTGTAAAAAGAAATGACTAGTATAAAAAAGGAAAAAATAACAGTATAATAGGGTACTTTGTTGGTATACCTCACATAAATACTAAGCAAGACTGGCAGGAGGTGAGGGCAAGAGCAGCTATAGATGGACAGAGGGCATCCTCCTGGAAACAGACAGCTCTCCTGCATGCAGAGTACCCATCTTGCCATTTCTCAGTCCTTTTCTAGGAAAAAGGACTTCAAAGATTTCCACCAGGCACCCACACAGCCAACGTCCCAGCCACTAGCAGTCTCTTTCATTTTCAATTTGAATACATCAAAGAATCCAGGAAGAAGACAAGTAACTTTTTTCCTCTAGCCTCTCCACCTCAGAGAGGATGGATTTCTGGTCTCCTTCTAGAAACAAAGAAATGAACAGTGCTCACTAATCAGACACTCCCATAATTCTCTGACTTCTGATTAGGATAAGGGATCGAAATGTGATTATAGAAAGATAATAATTCTGTTTGCTCTTCTCTTTTTGTCACTTTTCTGCTTCCTGTTTCTAGGCCTGAGTTCGAGAGTTGAAGGTCAGAGACTGGAAATTATTCTCATTACTGGGATATAGCCACTGGTAAAACGTCTGGATACTTTGCCCTTTTTTTTTAAATTTAATTTTTATTGATGGTTTGTGCATTTCGTACATCATTTTCCAATTCAGATCAGGCATATTTCCCTTTCCCTTCCCCCCGACCCCCCCCCCATCCCAGATCATGTATTCTACCATAACTGTCCTGCATCTTTCAGGTTTTTTTTTTTCATTTTTTAGCTATAAGTGATAATCCATGAGTATAAGCATCCTTCGTGCAAAACCAATCTACAGACTGTTGTGCCCAAACCCCCACAGTCCCACCATTCAGTGGGGGGCGACAGGTTGTTTGTTCAATCAAGTTGATCAAATGAGTGTCCAGACTACATCGCTGTAGTTTCACCGTTCACCCCAATCGCAGCCTTTACATTCTACCATGCCCCCTCTTCCGCAGATTGTTCCCTAGGCTTAGAAAAGGGGCACAGGTGGATGAGAAGTAAAACTGTCCTCTCTCTCTGGAGCTGTTGACTTGGATTCTGGTCAATTCTGGCTGTTTCCTTTCATGGGCTGACAGTTTGTTCAGGAGTAACCTTTGCCCTTTTAAGCTGGGCTTGGTGGTACAGACCTGTAATTCCGGTTACTCAGAAGAATAAGGGAGGATTGGCAGTTTTTGGCCAACCTGGGCTGCAGAGTGAGTCTCAGGCAAGCTTGGGCTTATTTGGGGGATAAAGCTCAATGGTAGTGTTTGCCTAACATGCATGGTTAATCCCCGGTACTACAAAACATTATTAAAGTAACTGCCTTGTTAATGACATCTCATTATATTTCATATTTCAATTTTTTGTGTTTGGAGACTTTGTTTTGGTTTGGTATGGTTTTCTGATGTATTCTCTCTATGTAGTCCAGGCTGGCCTGGAGCTCACTGTGTATACCAGACTGTGCTCAGACTTACATTTTACGTCTTAGATCCTTCTGCCTCCCAGATGTGAGGATTACAGGTGTTTGCCACCATGAGCCTTGTGTTGTGGCATGCCCCTTTAGTTCTAGCACTGGGGAGGCAGAGGCAGAGGCCGAGGCAGGCAGGCCTCTGTGAGATGGAGGCCAGCTTGGTCTACACAGGAGTTCTAATCTAGCTGGGGCTACAGGGAGACCTTGTCTCAAAGAAAAATTCAAGATGGGCATAGTGGTACATGCCTACAATCCCACGAATTAGGAGGTGAAAATAGGACTGAAAAAGAAAAAAAGTAAGAAAGGAAAGAATAAAGGAAGGAAGGAAAGTTCTACTGTTCTTAGCTGTTTTTTCATACCAGTAACAGAAACAAGTGTTGGGGAAGATATGGAGAAACTGGAACCTCTGTGGACTGGAAACATCACCAGGGCCAGCCAGCCTGCTGCCTGTGGGCGCCCATAGGCCATTTCTTATATGAGGTGTGGAGATGGCTTCTCCACACTGTTCAACCCCAGGGCCCCTGGCAACTGTTGGGGCTTGGACCCACCTGTCTTCCCTTCCCCATTTCTCAGATGGCCAAGGGCACTAACACTTGCGTCACTTACTCTCTTCATGATGGTACCCTGCCCATCCATAAGGAGGCCCCAGTCTGGACCTCTCATGATTCCTGACTCTCATATTGGGTGGAATTTTCAGGAGAGGGAGCCTAGGCACCCCCAGCTACATCTCCTGGCTGAGGGAGTGTCCCTTGCTCAGGGCACTAGGAGGTCCCTCCTGACTCAACCTTCTTGGGACTGTTCCCCTTAAACCCCAGGACAGCGCTTCAGAATTCACCTCCTTCTCAGGAGACAGGTGTCAGCTCTCCTGGGGCCACTGCAGGCCAAATCTCTCGACTGCGCACTTATTTTGGTTTCCATGTTATCGTCTTTTTAAACTTGCCTTTTTCCGTCTGTCTATGGCTTTCGTTTTGAAAAACAGGTGCACCTGGCCACATATGACTCACTGTAGCGGGCCAAAAGGAAAGAGTGGGAGAGTTTGGAAGACGCCCAGAGCCCTATTAAGCCAAGTTCAAGACTTCCTTCCTCATCTGTGGGCCCAAGGGAACAGGCACACGGGGGAACACACAGGGGTTGAGGAGAGGGGCCACAGCAGGAGCCGGCCTGCTCCTAGGCCCTAGGAAGGTGGGCTTCGGGGGACCGCTGGAGTTCCTTAGTTTAAGAGTGCTATGCTGTGGGAGTAAAAGGATGGGGTTTTCAAGGCCTGGCAGTGGTGGGTGTGTGTAGGAGACGGGTAAAGTACTCTCCATGCCCAGCGTGGGCAGCTTGCGGGTCCTAACCTCCACTCACTGTCAAGTTTTTGGTGCTCCCGTTAGATGGCGCTCAAGACTTTCTAACGGTTCGTGAAAGTGCTCCTGGCCCGGAACAAAAAGAATTGTGGAGTATGGGAGTGAGTGTGTGGAGTGGGCGTGCGCGCCCGGGGCGGACACTGGGAGCGGGCGTCGCCTGGCACCACGAGGAGCCGGTCACGGGTCAGCGGACTCGGCGGGAGTGCACCCGGGCAGGGCCTGCGCGCAGCCGGCAGAGAACTTTCTCTGCTTTCTCCCCCTTCCCCACTTCTGTTTTTTCCTGGGCTCTGGAGTCCGGCCGCCAGCCTCGGGGGCAGACGAGGCCGCGCATCCCTTTGGGACCTGGGGCACTGACGCAAAGAGGCAGATTGAACAGCGGAGAGCTGTGGCGCAGGCTGAGCCTCCCGGTGTGCACCCCACGGCAGGATTCTGCGCCCTCACTTACATCCCTCTCTGCACCGCAGCTCGGGCTCTCTTGGAGAAACTGCAGGCGCAGGTTTCGTTATTGCAGTTTTAGCTGCTCCAGTGAAATGGTTGTTCAGTGGGAGGTTTTGTAAGTTCACTGCGTGCATATTATCAACAATACAGGACAAACTTTCTCGCCCCTGATGCTAGTGAAGCCCGAGTGAAATCAAACAACCTTCCTTTTAAAAACAAGATAAAATAAAACATAGTAAGATAAATAAAAGGTTCTGGGAACCCTAAAGCCTCCGAGGCGGCCACTAATTTTTCAAATAGTTTTTTAACGAGGGATCAAAGTGACTTTCTTAATGCCAAATTCACTTGTCTCCCATTCTACAAGAAAAGTGACCCGACACTAGGCGAGCCTCCCCTAGGGTCTCCTGCACCTGGGCGCGCAGCCGAGGTGCGCCCGGCCACCCCGAGGACTGCGGGAGCGGAGCCTCCCTTTGTGAGTCTCCTTGGCTGTGAACTTTGCCGCGCGGTACGTTCTCCTTTAAGAAAGTAGAGATCGCTATGAATATTTAATACCTAGCCGAGGCCGGCCGGGCGGAGCGGGAGACCGTGCTCGGTCCCGTTGAGCGGCGGCCGAGGGTGCACCCGGAGCTCGCCTCCACGGGTCTCGCCTGGGCCAGATCCCTGGGGCGCGGACGACCGGGGTCTGAGGGAGGAAAAAGCCGGGTCCAGGCCTGGGGACCTGGAGCCCTGCTCCCCGAAAGCGGGCAGGCGCGTTCATTTCCATAAGAAAGCAGCGAGGTGGCTGGAGGCTGCGGGCCACCCTTCCCCCACAGCCCGGGTCTGCGAGACGCGGCTCCCCAGCTCAGACCCTAGTGTGTGCGGTGGCGTTGGAGAGCGTGGGTAACATGTGGCTTCAGATGTGGTCCCAAATGAGGTCCACTTCCTGCCTGCATGGACTGGACAGAACGCGCCGGGTGAGTCCAGAGCGCCGAGGAAAGGGAAGGGGAGAAGGACAGCGCGTGAAGCCAGCGGGCACCGGACACCGGGCACCCTAGACCAGGGAGTCCTGCGAAGGTCTCTGAAGTGGGGTGTGGAAGGGAGTGATGAAAGAAGAAGCGCCCCAGAACCCAGGCTGTTTGCGCGTGGGAAGGGCCGGCCAGACTAGGTGCTCCTCTTCAAAATACCGGGGAGTTTGCGCTCTAGGCGGTTGACCCTCTTCCTGCGAAGGGATAAAGTGAACTTGGTCAGATACTTGATCCCACAGGCCAGGGAGCTCCTTCTTTAGCACCGAATTTCTTTGGTGCTTACAGTGGGAACAGCAGCCATGCGTCTTCAGTTTTGTAACACACACACACACACACACACACACACACACACACACACACACGAACAACTTTATGATCTCATCTAGAGAAATTAAAACCTAGATCTGTAATGTTTAGTCTTAGTTTACAAAAATAGGGAGGGGTAATGTCTGAGACTGCGTTAGCATTTCGCCTTCTGCTGGGAGCAGTTGGGGCAAATGGCCAGCTTCCCTGTACCTATTTTGGACCCCTGTATTTCTCCACACAACTCAGCTGGGTCATTAATAAAGCCCAATTACATGGATCAATTAAATACCAATTGTGACTGTTAACTACTTTATTGCTTATGATTATAGTTGAGAACCTCAAACTTGGTCAAAATAATCAAGTGAGTTTAAAAAAAAAAAAAAACCTGCTAGCAAGCTTTTTCCATCACACTCCAGCCCCCACCTCCAAGGAGGAAAGACCATGTTTTAAAGGAGTTTGACAGTGGTCCCTGTTGATTTTATTTCTTTCAGTAAAGTTTATTGCTTCTTCTGGTAAATAATAGAGTCTTTGTTTCTGATCCTGTCAAGTTGTGATGTGTAATTGCTGATGGTGGTTACAACTTACTTGATTTGGAAGTGGAACTGGGACAGAGTGAGGGTGTGCTTTCTCTCCAGTTACTCTGGTAATGCTGAAAATCCGACCACATTTTAAAGAGCAAGTGTTTAAACTTTTGCTTCAGATGGGTACTGACTATCTATGTGACTGGGAGGTGAGGAAGTCAAAGATGCTGAAACCAAACAGAAGAAACGAAGAATCAGATCTAGGTTTTAAATGTTCTTTTTGCTCAGGGATTCAAGTGGTCATGGTGAGTCACAGGCAGCAGCATGGCTGTTTGAAGAAAGGAAAGTATTTTGAAAGGAGTTTATCAGTCTCAAGGCTACTGTGTGGCAGGGTCTGGTTCTCCCTGAAGGCAGCCTGCCACTTCTCTCTGCCCCTTTTTTGCCAGACTCTTGTTATCCCAAGTGGAAATCCATGCTCAATTCTGAGTTGGGGAGGGGAGGCACAGAGGGAAGAAAAAGGCGAGAGCTTACAGGAGGTTCTTCCACCCCCCAGGAAGCAGCCAAGCCTAGCAGTTAAGCAGTTTGGAGGAGTTTCTCTTGATGTGAATAGATGACTTTGCACACAGTCTATTCGTCCTGGCCTTCCAAAGCTTGGGAGTATTTAGGGGCAATGAACTTGAAGTCTGTGTTGCTCAAGACATCTGCTCAGCACCTCAGTGCCTGGGTGGAAGAAAGCCCATAGCACCAGCATGCATCTGATTCTGATGTACCTGCCAGCCTGGCCTGGAAATAGATGCTTAGGATATGTGGCCCACATCTGAGCCGCTTGGGATGTGCAGATCTGCTCAGCAGCACCAAGGTTTTGATTACTTCGGAGCACTAGGGGGCCTCTTGTCTTCTGTGAGGCCCCTGGGCCTCCTCCTCACTTCTATTTTGTCAAAGTTGATTGTCCTGCTGTGGGGTGTCTCTCATAGTGGGATGTCCAAGAAATACTGCAAGGAAGGAAAGACTCCTCCACAGGTAAGAGGATGGCATGGAAGTCTCTTTCTCTTTGACACCCAAAGGATCCTGAAACTGAAACCTTATTTGAAGGAGATGGTCCTCTGATATTCTCTCTTTGGTGGATCCCTGGGGACATGCCTCTGTTGCCTGGCCTAGGCTGTTGACAACCTGTGTGGGGTTGTGAAGGTAAAGCAAATGCTTTCAGGGGGCAGCTCATCCAGGAGAGTTTCAATGTCAGCAGCAAATTCCCTGTGTCTCTACCCTGAGAACACATTCCCCAGTGACTCCATGAAAGAGTGTAAGCAGCAGTGAGGGCAGGACTGACTCCCTGGAACTTCCAGCAAGGAATCTTGGTTTAGAACGCCCTAATCAAGCTCAGGATTGGAATTGGAAAGGCTAAGGAACAAGGAACGCCGCCCCCCCCCCCAGTTGTTCTTTCATGGGGCAGTTGCATACTAGCTGGCGACCAGGAATGCCCTGAGGAGATGAGGCTGGCCCTAGGTCTAAAGGTCCCTGTCTCATCCAGTTGTCCTGAGAGTTCTAGGATTCTGTGGTAGAAGTGACCAGGAAAAGAGGTCCTACACCCTCCATTTGCCTCCTCCCCTAAAGAAGTCCATGTCACTCAGGTCTGCTTTCTAGGCGACCTGGTGGGAGAAACTAGGGGCAGTTGGATGCAGGGTTCTTCATCTTATGATTTGCTTGAAAACTGACACGTGGAGAAAAGAGCCTTCTTATCTCAGATAGTGTCTCATCAGTGCCAGAAAATCTATCCATCTTTAGGGCACCTTTAACATCTTTGTAGATGGCTCTTACATACTGATCAGGACGTCATGTAAGCTCCTCTAAGGAGGGTGACCTGTCCCCAGCAACCCAAGTAACTACAAATTAGTTTTTTCCTAAGGAACAATTCTGTAGTGTTAAAACTTTCCCAGACAGACCCCATCTAATTTTATCAGAGTCTCTTGTCAGCACCATAACCATCCTCCACTGCCTTTTCTTGTTTTTAGTAAGAAGTTCCATCTTAGGAGGCTGATGTGATATTCATGTTGACCCTGTCCTTACCCAGCTCCTTGTATGGAACTGCAGTTGGAAACTACACATGTAAAAGCTTAAAATTTTTCTGTTCTTCTTGACTAGAAAAATTGACAAGACATAGACATGAAACTGGATCAACGACAGTGGACCTATCAGCCCAAACTGCATTTCATTTGTACTTGGATGTGGCTAACGGGAGGATGCTGTGTCACTTACTGACTCTTAAAATCTCGCCAAGGCTGCCTGACTGTCAGACATTTCTAGAAAACCCCACTGAGGCCTTTTGTGAAGAGGCTCTGAGCGTCCCGGGCCAGTGAGGAGAAGGGGAAGAAGGTAAGGAGTGTGGAGGTCTCTCTAGCTTAGAGACTCGAAGTCCTATGGACAGACGTTCCCCATGGGGAGGTGGGAAGCTTGGCCTGCTGGTATATGAGGCTGGAAACAGAGGGTCTGGGTCTTGCAGTAGAGGGACACTCACTGACTGTATTTCCCATACACTTCTCAAACCATGTCCACAAGTTGTATTCGTAACTCCCATCTAGTCATGGGAGGAGGGAAATCTGTGGAGTTCCTGTTCCTCCTGCTCCTGGCCCTGAACTTGTATTCTGAGTGGCTCATTACCTGTCTGTTGTGCACTGAGCTCCACTCCTGGGCTAGTGATTCCCTGGAACAATGCTTCTACTACTGATTGGAGGGGGGTGTGGGGGCTGTGCTTGGAGCTTTTCCAGCTCTGCGGAGGTGTAAAGCTATGGTTTTTAGGGTGGTATTTTTCTTTCTCTTTTTCTTTCACTGTTCCATGTAGATTTCAACCCTGTCAGTCCTAAAGCAATACCTACCCACCAGATCCTATTCCTATCAGGCTCTCATCAGCTCAGGGTCACCTTCAGAGTTCAATGGCAGCCTTGAGTTTGTGTTGGAAGAGACAGGGGTCCTTGGAGAGCCTCCCAGGGACAGAAGGGTTTGAAGTGATGAGTTTAACCATTAGGAAATGCCCACATAGTCTCAGAGGGCCCGACTGAGTAGTAGGGAGACATATTTTCTACAGCAGCCTTCTTCTTTTCCTTGCAAAGTCCACACTGAGTCCAGAGCACCCCTCAACCCAAGAAGCTTTGTCCATTTGTGAACTTCCTTCCTCTTACTGAGTCCTGAGACCTACTTCTCTAAGCTAAACTGCAGCCCTCCTCATATTTCCCAGCAGGGTCATGGCCTGGCTGAGCTGCCTGGAGGATCAGCTAGGAACAAGTCCCTCAAGGCCCAGACACTGTCCTTCGTCCAAGCCCTGAGAAGCTTTCGGAGATAGCAGGCCCCTAGGATGAGGCTGTGGAGATAGCAGGTCCCTAGGATGAGGCTCTGAGCAGCCAACCATGCACCATTGACAACCTCTCCTGCTTCTGAACAATCAGTCTGTTCTATATTCTGGAAGCTGGAGACACACGCTGGTAGGTGTGTGGATCCCCCCCCCCCTGCCAAGAGCCTTGATAAGCCTTGATAGTAGTTTTGCAGGAACCCTTTGTTACAGCTTTGTCAGCTACTGAACAAGCCCTTCCACAGCTCTGGCTCCAGACCCCTCACTACCTTTCCCCTACCCTTGTGGGGGAGAATCTTCCCTTGGGATCCACTGTCCTGCTAACAGATCTCCTCCTGTAAAATGCTTGCTACTTACTTACAATCTCTCCTTTATGTCTGGAGCAGATAAATTCGGTTTGCACCGCCTGTGCCTTTGGGGCCAGGCTTTCCCCAGAAGAGCCAGCATTCTGAATGTGACCTCCTGCTGCCGAGGCACATTATAGCCCAGCCGCCTGGTCAAGGAGTAAGCTCTCATGGCACTGCAGGGGCGACTGAGGTTGGCACTGGGAGGGCTCAAAAGATGTGTGACCTGGCCTCCCCTGGGAAGAATAATGACAGAAACAGCTGGTTGAAGACCACAAGGTCTGTACTAACCTGGCTTCCACTTTCCACAGTCGAGTAACAGGGTTCATGGGTCCAATTGTCTCCTGTTCAGTCCTCATATTACTTATAACTCCTTCTTAGGCAGGATCCATGAAGGATGCTCTGGCACACGCAGAGCGGAAATGTGTCTGTTTACATATACACCAGCTTACATGTGTGATGTTCTATACTGCTACCTGCCCCCAGCCTCCAAGTCCTTCTATTTCAGTTGTTTCTGTCTCTTTCCCAGACTATTCTACGTCCACATAGTCACTTGGAGAAAACCGTGTGTGTGTGTGTGCACCTGTCTGCACGGTTCGGCCTGCTAGGTAAGTGCTCCTGCTGGGGTGACTCCAGTTACCCCCTCTCCCCAATCAGCTAGCTTGGTTTTCTGATAGGGGCTCAACTGGAAATGGAGGCTTCATTCCCTAGGGGCTTCTGCTTCCCTCCTTGAAGTGCCAGCTCACAGCCCAGAACAAAGAGGTGACCTAAATGATTTCTCTTTTGGTCTCCTCACCCCTTCACTTCCACCTCCTCACCTTCAGGCCTCCTCTTTGAGGTGCAGAGGAAAGCCTGCCTTTGGGATCAGGTCCCTGCGTAACTACTGCTGATCTAACCAGCTCCTCCTCCTTGAAAAGCAGAAAGCTCAGTGCAGGTACTAGCTGCTCAGTGCCTTTGGGTATCTACCACCTCCATCCCCACCCCACCCCCAGACTGCACAGAACTCAAGGCTGCTAGCTTTGCACTCCTCTCGAGAAAAACAGCTGGGACGAGGGCTGGTGATGAGGCTCAGAGTAGAAAGCCTCCCTAGCACATGCAGGGCCCTGTATCCTCATCACCCCAGGAAACAAAAACCACCCAGGACAACTATTAAATAGTTCTGGGAAGAGGTTAAAGGCCTTTCTCTTAGGGTTGAGATATTTTTTAAAGCCTTTTTGGGTAGAAATCTGCAGGGGCTACAAAATAGGAACAGTAGCTTTGCTGGAACAATTTTGAAATTTAAAAGATCTCTCTTCTGAAATTGTTCAGTGAAAATAGTTCCTAGCTGTTATTTTGTTTGCTGATGGCCTTTTCATTATTGTAAGCCAAAGAGTCTCAAGACCTTGCTACTAAGACTTTTAATTTTGTTAGTTTGGGGGGGGGCGATACAACTTTTTCTGATTAGGCCTATTGAATTTGTCTTTAACTCTGCAGGTACATTTTTCAAACTGGGAAATGCAAATGAAAAATCAAATGGACTCCTTCCCTGTGTGAGGCTTACAGGGGCAGTTTGGAACAAACCAGCTTTGCTTGCCTCTATTCTTGAAGGTGGGCACCATGTCTGAGCTGGGCAGAATGGGGTGTGACAGGTTCGATACCTTTCATTTCAGGGCTGACAAACCAGTATCTATTTTGTTTGAGTGTACAAAATTCCCACTAAGTGGGCTCACCTGCTGACAGCCAGTTCTGGTGGAAACAACTCATTCTTGGCCTCCCCAAAGTGCTTCAGGAAAACCCCTCTTGTCTTTTTTGTTTTTAATTATTAAAAAAAGTTTGTGCTTCCCTCTCGGAGTCTGTTGTCCCGTCATTTTGTAGCTGTAATGAAACCCCAGCGGCCATGATCGAATATTCACTGTGCCCTTTGTAACCAGGAACTTGCAGTCCCAGACACAGTTTTAGGTGTGCCCGGGCTTTATTCAGTAGCTGCTGGGTCAAATGGAGAATTTACACTCGATCTTGCTTTTCTTTCTTTAGACAGCTCCCACCTAAACAACACCCCTCTGTCTGCTCATAAGAGAGGGGGAGTCACTCAGAGAAAACTTCAAAATTAAAAAAAAAAAAAAGAAAAAAGATCAGAGTGAGACACTCCAGCTAAGGGACTCCAGCCCTGGCTTCTACCTGGTCTGGACAGGAAGTTGGCAGTCCACATAACACCTTCCACAGACACTTCTAAAAACTATGACAACCGAATTTTACAGAGACAATGTTTTCCTGAATTCTTAGCCAGTTCCAATGACTTAAATTTTAGTTGTGTACCCATGCAAAGGCACAGGCACCCACAGAGGGTCACATTATTGACACATTTCCACTGAGCCACTTGACTGACACCCACCACCACCAAAGAGCAAAAAGAAAAAGAAAATCTTTCCGTGTATTTTAAAGGGTTATTTTACAGTGTTTAATGTGTCCACACACAGAAACTGGTCAGGAAATTCTTGCTCCTTTTTCAAGAAACAGGTAAAGTAACTGCTGCTTCCATTCTTTTCCAAAAGCTAAAACACTGTTTCCAATGGGAGGAAAAGGAAAGGATTCCATTAATAACTTACATACACGGAATGTGGGTTGCCCAGGGAAATTGTATTTGTAAATAAGTGGCTTTCTGTTTATTATGTGTATTTTACTGAAAAGAACAGAAAAGGAACTGTCAGGTTGAGCACATTCTAGAACAGAAGTCAGTTCACCCCCCCACACACCCCCAAGTTCTTTCTCATTGCTTCTGCCTCACTAGGGGGAAGCCCACCAAATCAAGTCCCCTGTGAAGAGCCATATTCTTAGTGCCCTGGATGACCTGGGGACATGCCATTTCTAAAGTTTCCAGTTTGCAGCAGTTCATGGGCAACTGGGGGACTGACTAGCTCCCTGGAAATGTTTCCAGAGTCCTTTAGAGGGTTTCACTTTTCCCACTGTATCTTTCCAAAGCTAAGCTCCGCGCACTTTGCTGCTTTAGAAGTAAAGCTGCCCAGGACTCCCTTAGCGGGGTACCACGGTACACAGGCTGGTTGACATCCCAGCCACCCTAGGGGACATCTTGGCTGGCTGTGCAGGCCTGCAACTGCAGTGCCCCAGCTGGGACAGGGAACCTCCAGTGATTCTAAAGGAGATTCAACAACAGACAGTCAACACTTATGTGTGGTCTGAAAGAAGCCATGGCCTGGGCCAAGTATCCAGGGCTACCTAAAAGTCCACTACTGGGAAGCGGCGCACAGGATCCAGCGGCGGAAACTTCCGCAAAGCTGGCCATTGCCTCCTGCCCAGTTGCTGCTCCTCAGTCCCAGCTGATAGACTTTGTTACACTCCCAGACAATATGGCCTCCCTGCACAAGGTCATCCCGCTCTGATCGCTTTGCCCTCCACATTTGGACGTTTGGTGCAGAAAGAAGTCAGTTGGAACCCTGTTCTGAGCATCACCCTTCAAAGTCTGGGATCCTTAGGGAGAAAAGTTAGCCCCTTTCGTAAAATAAATCTCACACTCCAGTCTGAGGCCTGGGTCTTTGAAGACGCAGGGAGTCTTGAGTCCAGCTTGTTCTTTTGGGGGGAGGGCTTAGAAATCAGGTTGGCTAGGCTCCCCATTCGACCCCTCTATATATTCCACTAAGGACCAAGCCAGAGGCAGCCTCCCCAGGCTCAATCTTAGACCGGGAAAATCCGCCAAGGTGGGTAGGAGGACAGACCATTTCTATCTTGTTACCCAAATGCCTGCCAAAAACTGACGGCCAGGACCTCTGAAGTGAGCAGCCTTGGATGTCAGCAACTCCCCCAACCGCCCAAGGAAACTTTCAGAACTTTCTCCTGCTCTCTCCATTTCTTAGGCTTCCTCCAGCCACCGGGCTCGAGGATTAGTTTCCTAACTGGCATTTAGTTTCTGGGGATCACAAGGCCCATTTCCATAATAACAATAATTGTGCTAGGCTGAGAAAGAACCAGACAGAGGGTGCAGGGACTAGGCAGAAAAGTAGAAATGTTGATGAAAAGGGGTATTTCAAAAGGTTTCAGTTGACAATTATCAGTAACCCCGATAGACAACTCCATTTTTTAAAAAAAGGGAGAAAAAAATTTACTACTGCTCTTGAAAGCCGTTATTTTTTACATCACTTTTAGGAAGATAGATGAACAAAACATCGCGTTTCAAGCCATTTTGATCTGTAATTAAATGGCAGGATCGGTTTGTATTCTCCTACGGCTTTTACAGAAGTTGCAGTGATCCAAAGTCGGGTTGTTGTGTCAGAGTGGCATTTTTATTAATGAGAATACAAAAAGCTTGCATATTCTTAGCCTGGCTTGAATTTAGTTGCTAAGCAACCGGTGTATGGTAATTCATCCGCGAAATTTAAATCTTTGAGAAAGGATCGTGCGTTTTTGCTGAATGGCCGCCACGAGGAAAGCAAGTTGTGGGACCCACAGCAGCTGCCACCGCTGGGCTTCTGGGCCTTGAAGTGTCGAGCTGGGACCGGGGTTCCACCGCCCCGTCTGGGCGCCCAGCGCTGCCTTCCCTCCTGGAGAGGAGCAGGCTTTTGGCTGCGCCTGCCTTGGCCCCTCCTGCTCGCTCTGACGATCTAGAGTTTTCACCCGAGGCAGGCTCTACACCTGACCAAGTCGCCAGCGTCCCTAGGGCTTTCCTGTCCAGATTTCAGTATCCCCTCCCCTCGCGCACACACATATGCTCTCAACACACACAGACACACAGACACAGGCACAGGCACAGACACAGACACAGACACAGACACACACACACACACACACACACACACACACACGCACGCGCGAGCACACACACTGTGCTGCCAGTTGAATGCCTGTTGCCCTCTTCCCAGACCTTCTGAGGTCACTTCCAGAGCCGACTCTTCCTCGAGGAAGGGCGGACTCATCAAGAACGCAGCCCACAGCCCACCAGAAGGCCCGGCGGCCGCCGCTGGCCGGCAGTGACATCATAGGCTCCTGCTAGCCAAGCTCGCGCCCACATTTTAGGATACAGGAACAAACACGGATGTGAAATCAAGAATGAAAGAGAGAGTAATCTAATTAATAGGCCATGAGCCAGGCTAACAAAATCAAAGAATCTGATTACACAAGTACCCCTCTCGCTATCTCCGCCGCTCCCACCCCCAGCGCTTCCAGACTCCTCGTTATTTCCTTTCCTAGACTGGAAAGTTCAGGAGGTAAACACAGAGCCCTCTGATTTCCTTATTGAAATCAAGATCAAGCCTATCCTGGGGCTCCCACAGCCAGGAGGTCACATGGGTGACCTTCAGGCCCTGGGACCAAGAGCCTGAGGAATTGAGAAGGCAATCCAAGCGAAGCGAGCAAGAGAACTGGGCGATCCGGAGGAGTGGCCCCAGCATCTGCTCCAAACACCTGCACTGGTCATTTCTGTAGCGGGGCCTGGGGAAGGTCTGCACTTTCGGTCATTTTAAGAGGGTCTATATACTTGTTGTTGTTAAACCTAGCACGACTTTTCCTCTTACCTCACCTGCTTCTGGGCCACTGACAATTCTGAACTCTCAACTGTCCTTCACCTCCCTTCCGCAGCACAGAAATATGAGGTATTAAGGTATTAATATGTAGTACCAGGTATTTGGTTTTTCACAGAATACAGCATCTGCTCTGATCGGCACAGCCAGCCAAGGGCATTTCAGGAAAGAAGAGTATTCTTTAATATCTTTCTGTCTTAAGGAAAAAAAAAAAAAAAAAGAAAGCAGGCCCATGTCCTAAACAACTAATTTCAAGCATACACATATATCCAGTGCCAACACCTGTTGCATCCATTTTAGAGTTGATTAATTACCCTGGAACTTGGGCAAACTAAACTCCATGTGGAGAGACTGTTTCTTCCTTCAATTTAGTTCTGAGAGCTGCAAGTTATTGATGGCTCTTACTCTATTTACATACAAATTGGTGCAAATATGCCCATCTCTTTAAATGCATTTTATATAGATATATAAAAGTGTCATTTTTGATTTAGCTTGAAGAGGTTGATCATTTATTACAAAAATAAACGAATAAATACAACAATATATTGTTGCTTCCAACAGGATAAATACTTTACAAATATATAATTTAAAAAACAAATTTAATTGTTAAAATTATTTAAAATATTACACTTATTGATAAAACTATGAATAGTATATACTGCATTTAATATTAGAACCAATTATTCTCTGAATGTTGAAAACCATTCATACAAAACAGATCATGAGCATGGTAATGAGCAAACACTGGAGGCCACGGGGGAGCAGAGGGACTCTCTAAGATCAATAGTGGACAGTTCTATTTCGGAACAAAGAAGTGACCCTTGGCTCATACTAAGGAGGAAAGAGGCAGAGCAACCACAGCAAACTGACTCATATTTTAAATACACCTTGAATGATTTATTGTACAGACTCACCAGGGGACAATGACTGTGTGGATGAGGTGACCAAGGCTTGGACAATAGATCAAGAGCCACAGTTACACTGTAAACTATAAATGGGCCTAGTTTGGACCTAGCCAGGCTGCTGGAACAGAACTTTGTCACTTTCCTTTGCGTTGGAAGGGGAGGAGGGGACTTGAAATGGAGCAAACAAATGGGCACTTTACGAAGCACAAGACACTTGCGCTGCAAAGGAACACAATGACCAAATTCATTAAAAAGATCTGGTGATATATAACAATATTTTCATTATTTACATGTGTAACAGTATGAGTCTTAGCACAAAACCTCTCAGTAATATCTCCTTTCTTTTTGTGTTTCAGTTGTGAATTTCATCTTGTAAGTACATTCAAAGGGTTGGCTAAAAAAAAAAAAAAAAAAGAAAAAAGAAAAAAGGGAGTCCAAGCTTTCGCTCACTTTATAAAATGCAAAATAACCAAACAAAAGGGGACTGCATGCACAGATTCTCCAATTAAAAGTTACTCTGCTACCCCCAAATCAGGGCTACTTCCAAAACAATCAGCAAAGGTTGCTCTTTAATAGAAAACTGTGAAATTTGATGTTAGCTCTTCTATTATTAGCTAAATCAAGTAAGCAGATACCGCCTGAAAATTAAATAACCCATTCCCTGTTTAATCAAGCACCACAATTCCCGCAGAAAACCAAAACAAAACAACAATGACCACAAAAAAACAAAACCCAGGATTCCTCTCACATGCCAGCAGTGTGCGCCACTCACTAGCAATCTGCCCTATTCCTAGTTTTCAGCCAGGCCTTCTTGATTTACCCCTTTCGTCCCCTCAAAAAATGATGACCCTTGCCCCACCCCCACTCAAGTAATGTATTCAATGGGCAGGGCAGTTACAATAGTGGGAAATAGGAAACAGTAATGCGGAGGAAAACGAAGTGTAGGCTCATCTTCAGTCTTCTTGTTTTCCCTCCCCTCTGTCTAATAAATATGGCCTTTTTCAGATTTCACAAATCAAAATGATTGTGATTTTTAGTACAATTTGGTGTTTAAAATAATGCAACCCAATACATGGCCATCTGGCTGAGCTTGATTTATGAAAGTGATACAGGGTTTGTCTGGGAGAAATAACTGTTTCTTGTCCCTCTCAGAGTTTTCTAGGATTTTTTAACCTCTGCATCTATATCACAGGGAGAGCAATGGCGATGACAGTAGGCAAAAAGAGAGTGGCAGCTGAGTGCAATGGGGGGGGGGGATTCTGGTATAAAAATCATTGTTTACTTACCCCCTAAGTACTTAAAAAATACATACTTTACATAGGGACTCAACCAACCAGGGCCTTTGGGAGCTACAGCACTCACAACCTGAGACATTGCATCTTCATTTTCCCATGTTATAAGTATTGATACATTAACTTGATAAATGTGGCCACTTTGCAGGAGGGCTTATCTAAAAAGTAACCTAAAAAGCTAAAACTCTCAACACCAGTAAAGAAGATAAAGAGTCATACTTCAGGTAGCCGGATACACAGAAAAGGACAGCCTCAAGTCTGAGCTGGTGGCAATCACAAAAGATAGTATGTAGAGTAAAGCAAAAAACAGGATTTAAGGACTATCTTTTCTCAAGACAGAGTAAAAGAAAAGCAACAAAAAGCTTAATAACTTAAATTTAAAGCACATATAATTATCAATGGGAAGTAACTGATACCAAAATATTTCATTGGTTTACAAGGTATTCTTCACAACTATTACTCTTGGTGGGGGAAGGTGGGAGAAAGGAATATATTGGGGGACAAGAAGAAAAAAAGAGAGGCTGACTTTAGAGGGGCTGTATTCACCACTATTGACCAGTGGGCATATTTTTACTGGTGTATCTAGCTCAGTTATGTAATACGAGCACAGGTATGTTCATGAAAAGAGCTTGTATTTATAGATCACCTCACCTAAAACACTAGAGACACCCACTAAGATCGAGAGGAAGGGAAATGTGGTGAAGTTTATGGATCAACAAGGGGGACCACTATTGTTAAAGCACCAGCTGTGTCAGTAATCCTAGCCTGGCCTGGAGATTTTGAAACACACCTTGAGTGGAGCAGCTTTGCTTTCTTAATGCTATTACTTAAGGATCTGCATTAGTAAAAAAAAAAATTTCCTAGAGAACTCTTTTCTTCCCACACAGTGTTGATGCATCAGACACAGACTATTTCATTCTAACAAATTTATTTTCTCAATCAGCTCTTACGGAATCACTACTCAAATTAAATTACAATCAAATGATCACATCAAAAGATACCCTTATTACCTAACAACTGTCCATATTTTCATTTCATTTTGATTTGTGCTCATCTGAAAAAAACACGTAATACAAGATCTGGGGAAAAATAAATTACCGTTTTGCAGCAGTTCATAAGTATTCTGAATAAAATATTAAAAGAAGTCATTTAATGAAAATATAAAGCAAATATTTTTAGATCAACAACGGATCTAACGATTCTATATTGCCGTCATTTGAAAAGTCTGTTTATTAAAACCTACCAAAAACACTGCTTGCAAATGGCAGTATTATATAGTCAACATCCACAGCACCCATTCAATCAAAGTTGGCAACGGATTGAGGACAGAAGTCAAGAGAAGTGCAGCAGTTGGTGCTCAGTCTTTCTAAATCCTTTTATCGGAGTCAGTCCAGAAATAAAAAATAAAAAAATGTTAATAAAAAAAATATTAGCGGTGGAATCTTTAGGCATGGTCCGCCCAGAGCGCCAGTCGGCAAAGCCGGGGTCGGTGGCGGTGGCCGGGCCTCGCTGGGCGGCCTGGAAGGCTGGGCCCGGGCCTTGGTGCCCCTCAGCCCACACCGCTGGCAGGGATGCTCCCTTTCAGCCTGGCCCTTCTTCTGCTCTTTCGCGGTGCTTTTATCTCCAAGGTTATCTTGAGGATGTTTTCTTTTGGCTTTCTTAGTCTGTTAATTTCAGAAGCTGTGAAATTTTTTTGTTCTTCCAGGCTGCTTCTCCCTCCTTCCCATTTCATAGTTGGTTTATTTGTCCCCCAAAGACTTTATGGACAAGAAAACCAGGGTCCAGGAGTTGAGTCAGACCTAGGTGAAACCTGGTGCTTCTTTCAGGCCGCCCCTCCCACTAAAGAAAGTTTCCATGGATCGTTTAGGCAGCCTTTTGGAGAAGTGGAAGAAGGGGAGGGGGTCTCTTGTTTTAGAGGAGGAAGGGGCAGGTGCTGTCCACCGCCGCCTTGGACATCCCCGGTGGGCAATACTTCATGAGTGCAGTTTTGGTGCATTAGGCATCTTCATCCTTCTTTAAAATCAGAAACAAAACACCACAGTAAAAATGAGACGTCCGGGTTGCCCCCTTTTCTTCCTCTTCCGGTTAGGTTTGCTATATGTGCATATAAAACAGTCTGGGTATTTATTATGCTTTTAAGGGTTTTTTGGTCCCTCCTTCCTTGAACTTCAAAAGAGTCTCCTCGGTCCCATGTCTACCCCCGTTTTGTTTCTTTTTTCCCCCCTCCAAGGGCCCGCACGCCTGTCTTTGGGAGGCGGCGGTGCGCCTTGGCTGGGGCCAGCCGCGGCCCGGGTGCTGGCTCTGCGCGGCGGCGGCGGCGGCGGCGGCGGCGGCAGCGGCGGTTCGTTGGCGGCGGCGGGGGTGGTGGCGGTGCTGACGGCGGCTGCGGAGGTGGCGGCGGCGGCGGCGGCAGCGGCGGAGGCGACGAAGACGATGGCCTTCTTCGCGCTGCGCTCGGGCCTTCCTTCACTGCACGCTGGTCTGCAGCCCGTGGTGCGGCGGCGGCGTGTCGGCGCTCACGGTGCCCACCTGCGAGTAGACGTCGTCGGGCGTCTGCTGCTGAATCCCGGGAGGCGTCATGCGCTTCTCCTTCTGGCGCCGGTTGCAGAACCAGACCCGCACGACCTCCTTCTCGAGCTGCAGGCTGTCGGCCAGGTTGGTGATCTCCTGCGCTGAGGGCTTGGGGCACTTGAGGAAGTGGCTCTCGAGCGCGCCTTTGACGCTCACCTCGATGGAGGTCCGCTTCTTGCGCTTGCGGCCCTGCGCTGCGATCTTGTCGATGCTCGTGGGGCTGCCGGTGCTTGAGTCCGCCTCCTCCAGCCACTTGTTCAGCAGCGGCTTGAGCTTGCACATGTTCTTGAAGCTCAGCTGCAAGGCCTCGAAGCGGCAGATGGTGGTCTGCGAGAAGACGTTGCCATATAGCGTGCCCAGCGCCAGCCCCACGTCGGCCTGCGTGAAGCCCAGCTTGATGCGCCGCTGCTTGAACTGCTTGGCGAACTGCTCCAGGTCGTCGGACGTCGGCGTGTCCTCGTCCGAGTGCGGGTCGTGGCTGTTGAGTCCCGGGCCCGCGCCGCCGCCGCCGTGGTGCGGGGGTCCCTGGGCATGGTGCGGGTGCGGCGGGTGCGGGTGCGCGTGGTGGTGGTGGTGGTGGTGGTGCTCAGCCAGCTCCGGAGTGTCCCCGCGCACCAGTCCCGGGTGCACCAGGCTCTGGGCGCCGCCGCCCGCGCCGCCGCCGCCGCCGCCGGGCCCCGGGGGCGCGCTCAGCATGCCATTCACCGTGAAGCCCCCGGGCTGCGAGTACAGCAGGCTCTGGGGCGGCGGCTGCTGGCCGCCCGCCATGGACGGGAGGTGCGCGGCGGCGGCGGCGGCGGCAGCGGCGGCGGCGGCGGCGGCGGCGGCCCCCCAGCCTCCGGGGTGGCCCTGGTGCGGCGGCGGCGGCGGGGGCCCGAGGTGCGGAGGGCCGCGGTGGTGCAGCGCGGTGCCCGCGTGCAGGTCTTCGCGCCCCGCGCCGCCCTTCACGTCGGGGCCCTGCGGCGGCGGCGGCGGCGGCTGCGGCGGCTGCTGCGGGCTGCCGGCCATGCCCACCGCGCTGCCCGACCAGGGCGAGCTGGCCTCCACGGCGGCGGCGGCGGCAGCGGCGGCGGCGGCGGCGGCGTGGGGAAGGGCGGTGACCCACTGGTGCGCGTGGCTCAGCATATGGCCGCCGTTGCTGGCGGCCATGGCCCCCTGCATGAAGTCGCTCTGGACCATCTTGACGGAGGCCGGGTCCCCGCGGTAGGCGCCCGAGGTCACCGCGGCGCTGCCCGGCTGCATGCCGCCGCCGCCTCCGCCGCCCGCGCCGCCCCCGCCGCCGCCGCCGCCGCCGCCGCCGCCGCCGGCCCCTGCCGCGTCCGAGTGCACAATGGAGCCGGCCGCGAGCAGGCTGTTCCCCGGCAGGTAGGGGTTAGAAGCCGCCGTGGCCATGCCGCTCCGCTCCCGCCACCCCACCGCCGCCACCACCGCCGCCGCCGCAGCAGCAGCCGCGGCCGCCGCCGCCGCCGCCGCCGCCGCGCCCCCCCGCCTCCCGCCTCCTCCTCCCCCCGCGCCTCCTCCCCCGCCCCGGGCCCCCGCCGGCCCCGCCGCCTCCGCCGCCGCCTCCGCCGCCGCCGCCTCCGCCCCCGCCGCCGCTGCCGCCGCGGCCCCGGGCTGCAGCTGCAAGGCCGCTCGGCAGGGCGTGGGGGTCGCCGGCCGGCCCCGATCAGCGGCCGCGGCCGCAGCTGCAGCGGGAGCGGCGCCCTGCGGAGGGGGGATCGCCCCGGCGGCCGGGCTCCGTGGCCGGCCCCGGCAGGGGGGCTCGTGGCCTCCCCCTCGGCCCGGAGCGGGCGGCTCGCTCCAGCGGGGCTCGCGCGGGGCCGGGACCTGGACTTCGGACGCTCCCGAGGCGCGCGGGCTCCGCGGCTCCTCCTGTCCTGCGGCGGGCGCGGGGCTCGGTCCACCTGCCAGGCGAAGGTTTCACGCGAGACAACAAAGGACGAGGCTGCTCCTTTCTTCCTCGGTCAAATTGCGGGTGGCCCGCGATCGGGCCGCTGCTCGGCTGGGCCGCTCGTGTCTCTCCTCAGGAGCACATCTCACTCCTTCTCCCTCAGCACAGGAAAACTTTTTCGGTCCTTGTAGACGTGGTGGTGCCGGCTGCTGGCGTCTGCGGCGTGGGGAGACTGGCTCCTGCTCTGCTCCTCTCCTTTCAAGTTTTGCTCTGTCCTAGCGAAACTTCTTGTGATGGTGCATTTCTCTGAAGTTGCTATTGCCGGACCTCTGGGTTGCCTCCGAAACAAGAGTCCCTTTTCATTCTTCTCGAAACAGTCACAGTTTGATGCGACATCTTTCCTTTTGGGCAAAAATTAGGAAACAAATAGAACAAGGAAAAAATTGAACAGGAACAAAATGTCGAATTGCTCGGTTACCTCGTTGCTGACGGTTGGGGTTGGTGTTTTATTTTTTCCTCCGCAGTTGTCTGGAGAAGGAGGAAGAAGAGTGCATTGGTGGAGGTGGAAGTGGAGATGGAGATGTGTGTGTGTGTGTGTGTGCACGTAGGGGATCCTTGATACACAACCAACTCCCGTGGGCACGTTGGAGGGCTCGCAGGGTGCACCGACGGCGGGCTGCGGGGGCTGAGCCGGAGCGGAGTTGCAGAGGGAGCTCGCCGTGCGCCCTAGTTCTCGCTCTCCTTCCCTAGCTCACTTTTCCTCGCCCTCTCTCTCTGTCTGTCTCTCTCTCTCTCTCTCTCTCTGTCTCTCTCTCTCTCTCCCTCACTAGGGCGTCCGCTCTCACTCGGATCTGACAGTTCGCTCTCTGTCCCTCCCTCTCAGAGCAGGGACTGTCGAATGTTTACCCTCCGCCGCGAGCGCGCACCCACCACCACACTTTCCCAAATACAAGGAAGTCGAGCACCACGGCCCCCGCTGATTGGCTACCTGCTGGGTGATTGGCAAGCCCGGAATGACTGGCTCAGGACGCGCGGCCCCCCTTCCGGCCGTTCCGATTGGTTGCTTTTTAATTTAGGCAGAGCGTCGCAGAAGCTGGAAATCTGTCGTCCTCCAGCCTCCCCCCCCTTGCCACTTTCCCTTCCCCGCCCCTCCCCCGCAGCCCCCACCACCCCCTCCGCCACATCTTAACTCTTAGTGTCCGGCGCAAACGTCGGCGTTCCCTCGGCGGCTCTGGGCGTTCGCGATTGGTCTGGGGGAGGAGGGGAAGAAAGGGGAAAAGAAAAGGGGGGGGGGTGTGAACAGGAGGATCCGAAGGAAAATGAAGAGGGGGGAAAATAACGAAAAATAGCAATTTACCTATTCTACCTAGACTGGATGGTGTGGCATCCCGCCCCCCACGCCAGAGATTTGTAAAGCGCGCGCCACAGAGGTAGCATTCAAGCTAATACCTATAGACAGATGTGTCCCCAGTGCTTTCAAAGTTCCCTCTTTCCTTCACGCGCGGGCCCCCGTCTCGGTCTTGCGGGAGGTGGGAAGGGGAGGTTCGCCTCGCCCAGACCTCCGGTGGCCAAGCTCCTTGGAAATCCGCCACCGCAACTTTGTGCAGCCACAGCGCGCCGGCAGCGACCCTCTTTGTTTAAGTTCTCGGATGCCATCATCTGGGAAACCTGCAGCCCTTGGACCAGCGCGGGGCCCGCGCGTGCGAGACAGACCGCACGCGGCCGCGGCGCGCTCTCCCCCACCCGTCTCCTTCTCTCATTCCCCCTCCCTCCCCCCCCCCCTCCCACCGTCCTCTGGGATTCTTGCAAGTAGCGTGCGTGCCCTTGTGAGTTTGGAGGGTGCTGGTCATCGGAGCCACGCGATGTATTTGAAAGGCAGTCAGTCCGACCTTCCCCATAGATTCATAGTAAGTGCATTTGTCCCCTATGCCTTTAGAATGCTTGGGGCAGCTGGAGCTGGCCCAGAGAACAAGAGGACAGAGATCCGATAGTGGTGCCTTCCACAGCTCCACAGAGCTAGCTCTCTCTCTCTCTCTCTCTCTCTCTCTCTCTCTCTCTCTCTCTCGTGTGTGTGTGTGTGTGTGTGTGTGTGTGTGTGTGTGTATTTTCAGCGCGATTATTTGTGGTGGTGTTTTTACTTGCTTGCTATTCTAGGGGTCGGGCTTGTTTTATTTTCCTCTTTCTTCTGGGGCTCAGGTTTGTGCAGTGGATGTGACCAGTGGCGACAAATGCGTTCTCTGTCTCAGCCCAGCTGAAAGAGTTAAGGGGGCCGGGAGGAGGAGGAGTACGCTGGGTAGGCGGGAGAAGCCGGGATGAGGTGTGTGGGGGTGTGTGTAGTGGGGGACGCGGCCAAGCGGAAGCGCTGCACAGAGGAACCTCAGCGAACCAAGAAAAAAGAGAAAGTGGCAACGAAAACAAGGGCAAATTGAACCCTCCTTGGGGATTTCCAATGAACTAACCCAATTCGGACATTCAATAAATACAGGGCCCCTAATGAGTGTGTGTGTGTGTGTGTGTGTGTGTGTGTGTGTGTGTGTGCATGTAACCTGCACCCCCAGCTTCGGTGCATCGGCCTGCAGCCGGCCGTCCTCACCCAGAGCTGAGGCCGAGGACATAACTGCGGGGCGGCCGGTAGGCTCCTAGTTATAAGGTGACCCGGCCTGCCTTCGCTCCAGCTGCAAAATGCCTCCCGGAGCTCACTTTGGTGAACTGGGTTCCTGCTACAGCTCTCCAGCCCAGCAACAGCCACGCAGCCTCTGCGTGATCTCAAGATTAATACTGTGGACGCGTAGCATTTATGTAGGATCGCGGCCAGCTCCTGCTTGCCTGGGTGAAAATAACCACGTAGGAACAGATCTAAAAGGCAGCGGTAACCAAACCCCCAAACAGAACGGATTTTTCCCTCTCTGCGTCCTCCAAAGGTTCCTTTTTATATTTATGTATGCGTATATGTATATATAAAAGATGGAACACAGATTTCATTGAATAAATCTGAGATCTCCAGGTGCAGACGTTTGAATAGTCGGTGCCGGCACCCGGTGTTTTCCTTTCCTGCCGATTTTGCTTGGATCCGGCTCAAAAACCCAGAGAGTCTCGTGGTTTTGTTTACACTGAATGGGGAGGATAGGAACAGAGCCATGGGGCCGCCTTTCATTAATATACAGTGAGGATTTTGTCTAAATTACGGCTATGAGTTTCACAGTACACGCTTTTCAAAAGCAGTCTCAGGTGGCCTGATGAAACGGGATAGCGCCTATGCAAACAGATCCACTTTCTTTCTTTGCGAGGAGGGTGTGTGCGTTCGGGAAGCCCCCCAAAACGTTATGCTCTTCGGTAACAGAAACGCACTTCTGTTCCTAGGTCTGTCCTTTCTCCCCCCCCCCCCCCGCACTTTCCACCTACTTATTTCTCCAAACGCTCCCCAGCTTCCCCCCACCCCTGCCCCACCCCACCCGCCCCCTCCCTTTGAGGAGTGTGATTGTTTTGTCTGAAAAAAAAAAAAAACCAAAGTATATAACAAGGGGAGAACAGTTAGTGCTGATTTTCATTTGCATACATTTTCATATATTTTGGTGAAAATAATAGACTAGTGAGATCTGGGCTTAGAGGAGTCAGTCTAAAGAGAAGGCTAAGGAGGCGTCGGTTGTAGAGAGTAGAATAAGCCTTCCCTCTACGCCCCCAAGCAACTCATTCTTAAAAAAAAAGAACCTTTTTTTTTTTTTTTCTAAATCTAACCTTGGAAGTTTGCTCGGTAAGTGTTTTTGTTGTTGTTTTCTCTTCCATTTTCTTTCCCTGCGTTTTCCTTTTCCTCTCCTTCCTTTCCAGTGTATTAATGTTCTTGGAAGTCTGGGAGCTTCTTTTCATTGCTTGGGACAGGAGAGGGTTGACAGAGAAACTGTCTGAAATAAGGAAGAGAAAGTGTGTGTGTGTGTGGGGGGGTTGTGAAAAGAATCTAACCCTGCTAAAATAATACATAAAAAGGTGGACTGGTTCCAAAGACCCGCACAGCAGGGAGCTTTGCTCCTCTGGGGAGGGGGAGGGGGAGAGTGCTATTAATTTTAATTGTTGATCATGGAAGGGGTCAGCCCTAGAAGAGGGGTGTCTACTAAGCATGTAGTATATAAGTATTTCTTGTTTGGGATTCTCCCCCCATCCCAGAGACTGAAGAGTAAGCATCAGGGTCGGTAGCTAGAGGGGGTGGCCGAACTGCGGTTTCTGCCAGGATTAGGGAAAGAAGCTGCAGGGTAGAATGAGGAGGGGGCCTGGTAAAGGGTGGGCAGGGAGCTAGAGAAGGAGGAAGCAATGAGGGAGAAGAGGCAGGAAGTCTGTGTACCCCTGCTTAACGCTGTGTCTGGGGAGCAGGCGGTGAAGCTGCACGCAGCTCCTGGCTCAGTAGTGAAAGCCCATCAGGAAGAGGGTGATCAATCAAAACTAACCAGGACATCCCTGCACTTCCCTCCCACAGGGCGCTGGAGCTTCAGCAGTGAAAACTAGATTTTCTCGTGGTTTCCATTTATGACAGTTGGACCTACCCCTTCTTGCCACTGTCCCTGGATTTTGTAAAATCGGAGGGTGTACTTACTCAGGGCAGTAATTGGATAAATATGGCTGAAGGAAATGGCTATGCCAAGTCCTGGCTGGTGTGAGCAGCTTACCTTAGTGAAATAGGCTAGAGATGCGTTTCAAAGCGTTTTGGTTTTGTTCTTTTAAAGGAGGCCACATCTGGGGTAGTAGGAGGGGGCATCAAAAGACTGGAATTTTTCTGCACTTTTGTACACAGAACACCTTGCAATTTAGAATTGGTAATTTATTTGGAAACAGTTGATGCTAAATCAATGAAATGGTTTGTAATGAGGGAGGATGAGGTGTCAGTTGGGGAGGGGGCTCAGATCACCAGTTTTCTACCCCTTGTTTACAGCGTTGCATTTGACTGGGGTTAACTCTGTGTGCTCCATTGGACCAGATGCCATAGAGCTGCTCCCTGAAGATCATTTGTTTCCTTGATGGGGAACATTTCTGAGCAGAGTATATTGGTTGCCATAGAGAAAGAAATAAAAGGAAGAACAGTAGTCACATTAAGCTATATGTTTGTGCACTGGGCTTTAGATAAAAGGACCTTGATTCAGTGAAAGAGGAGAAGCCAAACTAGAGATTTCTAGGGCCACTAAAATTCGCTTTATTTTGTTTTGGACTTTTACAGTTGAAACATATAAGCTAATTTTATTGGTTGTTGTTAATTTTATATGACACGGTTTACTGAACAAAATAAACTTTGCTTAGGAGTAGTGTGTTTGACTAGTCAGCAGGGGGCGCACTGACTCGTCGTAGCAGTGCAGAGTAAAATGTAGCTGTTCTTCAGCAAATCTGCTCTTCCCAATTTGCTAGAGGAACAAACACCCCTACCTTTCTATGCATATTCACCGTGAGGAGTGAATACATTGCATAACACAGGATTTTTAAATATAAGGATAATGATTTTCCCACCTCCACCTGCCCATGTCTGTGGCCTAGGAAGCAGAGTGCAAAACTAACTTCATTTCTCTCAGAAGTGTGTTGAGGGCTCTTTATAAATGGTCTGTAAAAGCAAGACCACTTAAAAATATTGTTACAGTTACATTATAGGCTCCTTAAGAAGCTATCTTTATATAGCTGCATTATTATTATGTTTTGGAATTGATCCAGAAAACAAAATGTATTCTGTGTGAAATAATATTCAACCTGATACATTCTCACATTCTGAGTGAAACTCCTCAAGCCTGAGGACCTAATGAGAGGACCCAATTCTTTCACATCCTTTTATGCTAAATAACTACTTTCAATTCTGCTGGTTTTTAGAAGGATTTCACATTCACCTTTGAAAGGCTTGGTAGAGAAAAGAAAATACAAGTAAGCCAAAGGTTAGAGTTAACTGAAAACTTGAAACGTTTCAGTACAGTATGTTTTACTCTAGCTGGAGAACAGTGTTAATGGAGCACAAAGTTTCTGCCTCCAAGATTTTTTTGGTCTTACCAGTAAAGTGCGGCAAAGGATGCAAAGGTTCTGTAGAAAACCTACTAAAACGGTGAAGGGAAAATCCTGGCTGGTTCTGAAAAATTAGTCAGTTGGTCTCAAACAATTTTCTGAAGCGGTTTAGAGAGCTTGAATAAGAAGGGCAAGTCAGGAGAGACTGTGAGTGTGGTGCTGGCTTCCAGGGATGGGGCAGCTGAAGGCACCTGTGAGTGAGTGTGTCCTCAAGCCTGTTCCTTAGGAAGGGGCACACCTCAGATAGCCCTGCTGTTCCTCTGTGTGTGTGTCGGGGGAGAGTGGGGAGGTGGGGGGAGGGGTGGCTGTCCAGACCAGCTTCTTTCCAGCTGAGCTCCAAGCCAACCAGGCTTCAGCCATGAGAAGTTTTTCTTTGCAACTAATTTTAGTACGTCAGGCTTGGGAATTGAAGAGTAAGTTCATCTCTGAGGCTCAAAATAAATTATGGGAGTAGTAGAAGCAAAGGAGAGACACTCAAATACACTTCAAGTCTATGATTTTCACCCTCGACTTTTCGTGTACTGTCAGGTTTGTTCTAAAACAAAGTGGAGACGAGGAAATTGTAATTTGAGCCGACATTGCTTTTTTTTTTCTTCATCTCTGTGGACATTTCAGACAAAAGACTTCTGGGGCAGATTCGCAGGAATGAGACAGGTGTCCCAAAGCTTAGCTCTGTTTGGATTGGATGCGCAGGGTTGACCAGGGCACTCAGACTGTATTAGAGGGGAAGGGAACCTTTTTGTTCACTCCTTTGACAAAAAACACTGGTGAAGCAAGTGTTTTTATTAGAGCATTTTTCATATGTGTTATTTTCCTTGGATCTGTGATTTGTCTACGTTTCTGCTTACTTTCTTTTCTTGCAACTGTATGAATAAAGAATAGGGAAGGAGAAAATACGCCTCATTATTTCTACAGTCTTAGGTAACTTGCAGTAAAAGAAGCAGAGACTAAGAATTCTGAGTAAAGCAACAAGTTAATATGAGAAGAGCTGTTGCATTATGGAGACCATGTTAGCATTCTTCGATGATTGAGGTGGGTTTGAATTGAGACCCAAAGTTCTGGGCTAAAGTGCCAGGCTCAATAGTTGCAGGGATGGTAAAATTGTTTTCGCCAAATGCGAGGATGACCTGGGTCAAATGCACAAAACACGAAGTGGGCATTTCCTCATTTGCTTCTGTTGGATGATGATAAAAGGCCCTGGTACCTCAGAAACATGAAAGAACATTTTCTATTAGCATTTACAAATGAAAATGTTCAGCATCCACACAGCCTGCATGGTGTGCTCTATACAAAGGGGAGGGCTCTGCAACAGTAGCTTCTGGTTGTAAAACATAATTTGGTGAGCAGTGGATGAGTTGTTTCTTGGTGTTGCTAAGATTTTTTTGAAGTGTGTGCACATCTGAACAGGTCTTCCCCTCCTCTGTTCTTCATATCTCTTCCATAACTAGTTTATCTGATTTGAAGGAAAGGAGTAAACACTTAGTCATCCCCCCCTCCCACAGATGGGTTTGGAAGAGTAACTATGAATTCAAAGAAACTATGATTCTTTACTCCAAAGTAAGCAGTCCCCTGCCCCATATATAAAACAGCTTTAAACTACAGGGGATTTCAGATTGCGGAAGATAAATTAAGAAGGCATAGTAACTTAGTTGGTACCGTGTGCATGCTTTGGAGCAGTGCTTTTCCAACTGTTTGCTCACTCTAGCTGTATGTATGCACCTGTCAAGTCTGATAATGTCCCTTTCAGTTGCTGAGGAAGCTGCAAGGGGTGGACGGTACTTGCTTGTCCCTTCCAAAGTCGTGGTCTTTTTCAAATTTCAACTCTTGGAGCAAGGTAACATAGGGCCCAGGTGATTGACTGAAATCTTGGTGAAAATATGTTTCATTAACAATAAATATGGTTATGTCCTAGCTAGAAAAATATTTCAAGGTCAACTTGGTGTGTGTGCTGTGGATTCAAAACAAAACCAAACAAAGCTTTACCGGAAGGAATGGTTGGAGTTTGTGTTGTTCTCGATGCTTTTTTAGAGACCAGAGCTGCTTTCTGCCTGAGGACACTCCCCATACCAACCATTGCCCAAACGTCCTTGCTCAGGACAAAACTGGCAGTGCTGGGTTGAAGAGACTCACTGTGGCATGCTGGAGAACAATTTGTGCACTCTGCTGCCGTTTTTTTTTTTTTTTTTTTTTTTAGATTTTTTTTTTGACATTTGAACTTAGCTATTGTCTGAGGAGCTGGGTGCAGATTGCTGCGTGACAGGCTGAAGGCTGCTCTTTTTGACATTTCTACCAAACAGTATTTCTGTGGTTTCTTTGCTCCTGAAATGCTAAAGCTTCCATTTCCCAGCCTTTCTCCATCTCCCTGGAGCCCTACCCAACTGAGTGCCTACCTTGGACGGTCACCCTAGTGGTGTTTTCAAGAACGTATGCCCGTGGTTACTCACTTTCAAAATACAATGGCAAGTGTGTTCATTGATATTTGATACTTCTAATATTCCCCAGTTTGCAACAATGTAATCTCCGGTACTAAACTACTTAGTAGAAGTTTAGGTGGTAGAAATGTGACCTTGCTGTGGCGGGGCTTCCTCAGCTCAGGATAAAAGTTGGGTGTCCAGCACTGCTTTGAACACTCATTTCTGTGCAAGGAGCCTGGTTTAATAAAGTCCGAGAGGAAGACCCCAGACTCAGAGTGGCACTTGATAAACATTAAATGATACTTTAGTATCAATCAGGGCACAAAAAATCCTCCCAAAGTCTCGGCATGTGCGTCCAAATGGAGTGGACTGTATTATGTTAATTCTTAATTCACAACACAAAAAACTTCGCTTGAAATAACACTATTAAAGTATCTTAAATTTAAAAATACGACAATTTTATTCGCGAGATATTGGCAGCAGCTACCTTCCAGGGTTCGAATGCAGGATTAAACTTTTCTCAGGAAGGGTTTGCTTGGGAGACCCGGGCGCCCGAGGCTCCCGTTTCACAGGGTGGGGTTCTTCTTCCGTTCCCCGCCCTCCCATTTCTGTGATTTGTGGAAGCCAAAAGGGCCTCCTGCCGAATCAGCGGTAATCTGTAGGGCCTCGGGGCTCAGCCTAGCTTCCTTAGATCGTATTCTAACGACATTTTATTTTATTTAGAGCGCAGTTTGCATAATAAAATTAAAAGTCTCCCATTACTCCCCTTTCTGCCCGAGACTGTCCAGCAAGGTCTTTCCTAAGGTTATTTGAATACTTAGTGCGGCCTGCAGAAGTCGAGTTAACAGTGCCTTTCTATGGAGGAGAAGAGGGGGAAAAGGTAAATGGCAAAGAGAAGAGACCGAGGTAAAGGAATGAGGTGGAAAAAAAAAAAAAAGGCTAGGCGAGATGGAGGGGAATGGGGACCAAAAAGAACCAGAGAAGCTGGGGAGGCTGCGGGAGAAGAGCAATAAACGCTGAGTCACCCTAAACAGGTCACTGGGCATGCTGGAAGGAGACGCAGTAGCCCAGGAAAAACAGGGTGCAAATCGCACCCCTGTTTCTGGGCCTCCTTCCTGCCCGGCCATAGGAGCACAGGCTTCGAGCTTGGCACAGCCGGCTTGCCTTTGTCACCCGCTCGGAGCTCGGCCGCGGGCTCCCGCGGCGGGCTTTGTTCCCGTGGTGCAGGGCAGGACCCCTCGCACCGGCACCTCCCCGCCCTTCCCTTAGCTGGGGACAGTGGGGGTTGGGTACTGCAACTGAAACCCGGACCGAGGAGCTCGGGAAACCCGGACCGAGGAGCTCGGGCAGGCAGGCACGTAGGAGCCCGGCTTTTCGTTTCTTCTCCTTTTCGTAATTGAGCTGTTGCCCCTCAAGGAGGGGCCGGGGTTGAGCTGGAGGCAAGAGAGCAGGAAAGGGGGCGCCGCTTCTCAGCCCTTAGATGTGCGAATAACAACTCTCGGTGCTCCTGTCCACCGATTTGTATTGTATGCATGTACTCATGCAAGGATGGATGGATGCATGCACGGATGGATGAGCTAAACCACTGAATTGGGTCCCACGTTCTAGGCTTCAGGTCCAGGTTTTGGCAGCTGCAGGGAGAGTCTCAAGTCGGCATGGCGGGTTAACCCATAAGACCTGCTGTCCAAGTGCTTTGGGGCCGCGGGTGGGCGCTGTGGATGTGCCTTGGGGTCAGGGAACTGCACACCCCGCAGCTCTCTGATCTCTGCTGTGGAGGCCTGTGTAGGGGACAAAGAAGTAGACGCTGGGAGCAAGCAGAGGGCAGAAGCGCACTTGCATCCACTCACCCAGGCTCAGAAGGCGACCAGAGCCCCTCCCTGTGACTCCCATCTTTCTTCGCCTTGGTACCCAGGGCACTGCATCTGAATAGTTCACCCCTACAGAGTCTGCTCTCTTCTTTCGACATTGCATTTAGTTAGCAGGGTGTGAATGCATGTCACCCTCTTCCCAAGCCATCCCCCAAAGGTGTGGGTAGATTGCAAGAGTTGCTGCTTTGTTATTGTTTGTCAAACAGGCCCTTTCTCTTGGGAGAGGGTCGAGGGGCATGTGGCGGATCCCGGGCCAGGATTACATTAATCAAAGCATTATTTCCCTAGAGAAGCCAAGCACAAATGAGAGTAAATCCTAGTAAAATTGGATCCCAGAAAAATGGAACGCTTTAAGTAATCTGCACTCCCTGATCAAAATCTCACATTTATAAGATAGGAGTCTTAAAATTTTTTTGTACACTTCTGGCCCTGGATTGGGTGCTAGGTATGGGTAAGGCGCCTTGCCTGGGGCAGTCTCAATCTGAAGCTCAGTTGAACTTCTGCAGGGGACGGGGCACTCTGGGGTTCGGAGTTTCACGAAATCTCGTCTCAGGTCTACTGAGAAGACACTTTCCGCCCGATACACTCATACTTGCTGAACCTCAGGGTCCGTCCTAGTCCCAATCTGTGTCCCTGAACTTGATCCTTTGGGAACGCGGGCCCTATTTTTCCGTCCGATTGAGGTTGAACCCCGCGGTTACAGGCTCAACGTCCAACTGAATGCCCCTCCCCAGAGTAAGCCTACCCTGTTGGAGAGTCCGAGGACCCTAGGGAACCTCAGATCGCTTCCTTAGTCCAGGGAAGGAGTGTGCTTTTCAGTGACCGGCTGCGAGGCCAAGGGCGCAGCTCTCCTGGTACTTTCGGGCCATCCTAGCTGGGAAGCAAAGCTCTCAGTTCAACCTTCTATGTCCCTCCAAGTCCTAGAAAACTTTCCGACTCCTCGCGGCTCTGCGAGGAGAGAAAAGAAACGCTCCCCCTCCCAACCCCGCAGCCGTCCGGTAGCCCAGCTGAGCCCACCAGGCAGGCGGCGTTCTCCCCTGCACCCAGGCCCGTTCCACCCACAGCATGGAAGACGGACTGCGACGCCTCCCGACTCCCGGTGGGGACTAGTGTGAGCACACCATCCCGACCCTAAAAGTAAGCACCAGCCTCCAGTGTATCCCCAGCCTTCCCAGGGGCGCCAAGGGACCCAGTCCTGGCGCGGAGGCTGGTGGCCCAGGCTTGCGGGAGCCACTGTGCAGGCGCCCTCTGCAGGAGGGCGCCGGGAGGGCCCGCGTTCCTGCCCGGCCGCTTGGGGTCCCGCAGCTGCCGCCGTCCCCTCCCGCTCCCGCACCGGCGCGCGCACAGCCTCTGCTCGTCAGAGCCTGGTCCAAACCGAATTCTCCGCAGCCGCAGGGAAGGAGGGGGCAGAGCTACGGAGGACTTGCCACCCCCTCCCCAGACCCGCATGCTCCCTCCAGCCGCTGCACGCCTTTCCTCCTAGTGTCGGCGCCCAGCTGCAGCCCGCTACCACCTGCCGTGCAGCATCTCCGTCCCCGCCCGCGCGCTGCAGAGCCCCAGGGCCGCGCGCTCGCCGTGCCGGGCAATGCCCGGAGGGGCAGGGCGGCCGGCCTTCGGGCAAGCGCGCCTCGGAGGGGACGTTTCCCCCACAGTCTGGCGAGAGGCGCGGCCCTGAGCAGCGTGCGTGCGCGCGTGTGTGCGTGTGTGCGTGTGCTAAGGCGTGTGCGCGAGAGTGCGGCGCGCGCGCAGGGCAGCGCAGGCCAGGGCAGAGGGAAGAAGGGCAGGGCAGGAGCCGCTGCAGGATATTCTGTGCAAGCCTGTGCTTTTCCTGGACTGCAGTACTGCCCGAGCCTACTGTTTGCCGCCCAACCCCGGCTCTCTACTGCGAGGTTCCCTGTTTCCATCAGGTCTTTGCCTCAGATTCTCAGAGACTGTGGTCTCTCGTGGTCCCTTGTGGTCCAGGGTTGTTTATGGACAGCTGGCTCTAGGTGAGCCAAGGAAAAACAGAGAGGGACAATGCTAGCTGCAGATGCCACCTACGGCATCAACCAGTTCCCTCCAGTATAATGGGGTTCACGCATCTAGAGCCACGTTTTAGGGATCCACATCTGCTTTCTCTCTGTCTTGGCCTTAACAATGGCTCCATAAAGGGTTGTTTTTATTTTGTAGCAATAGGGAAGAAGTAGGACCTGGTCTTCAGCCCAAAACCGTGGTCTGTGG
The DNA here is from genome assembly GCA_009823505.1 of Rhizomys pruinosus. Taxonomy (NCBI): domain Eukaryota; kingdom Metazoa; phylum Chordata; class Mammalia; order Rodentia; family Spalacidae; genus Rhizomys; species Rhizomys pruinosus. The sequence goes on from VZQC01005607.1 coordinate 230,515, forward strand.
TCTGCCATTTCGACTTACTGGCTCCTTTCCAGTGATGGGAAATTTGAGGGGGAAGTAGACACCTACATCTTTTCAGATCTGAAATAATGACTCCCCTTTCTTCTAGTCTGTGATTTCCATAATTTCATAACAAAACAGGGGCTGTCAATTACCTCTCCGTATGAAAAGAGAAAAGCAGACTAGTGGAAGAAAACTTGGGCCAAAATAAATTCCTCTTTCTTAAAACATTAACCATGGACTCCTTCCCTTCCTTCCTCCCATGTCCACCCAGTTTGTTCCGTTCCCAAGGGGAGATGCGACAGAGAAATTCAGAAATAAGCTTAAGGTTTTCTACTCGGGACTGTGAACTCAAATGTATTTTTATAACCTGAAATTCTGAAGAATCTTCAGAAACTTCTTGGTGCTTACAGTTGCCTTCTGCTTGTAGAACATTTGCACCTGAGGATTTCCAATAATTTGGTATTTTTCAATATGATTAAGATTTGCCCTCTTCCTCTGGCTTTGAGACTCTGCTATTTAATGCATTGTTAATCAGAGAAGTTGGTGTATTTCACATGGGGTGTTCTGTGTAAATGTATTCAGTTGGGGTGTGCAATGTATCTTATGTTACATACATAAACATCTCCCCCTGGACACATGTATATTTACATCATGTGAAAATATGGTATCCATCTATTTTTTGGATCTACTAATATTAGATGATTTACTGTTGGGTGTAGTTCTTTGTGAGACCTCTGGTCCTGAAGAAGAACTGTAACTTGGACACACATTGGCTGGCCCAAGAGGCCCTAAATCAGCTAGTATGTTGATACAATTTCAACCACTCCTTTTCATAATTTAGAGAGAGTTACATTTTAACAATCCATGTTAATGGTAAAATGTTAGTGTTTCAGTAGAGGAGCTTTTGTTTTTGAAATCAAAGTTTAGCTTTTATTTGAATTATTTATCAGGCTGTTTGGCCACTGGCTTTCCTAAGAGAAGGCACAGGAGAATGGGATGATTTTACCTTTAATTATTTAAAACATATGCTAACATAATATTTTAAAAGTGGCCTTTTGGAAAACAAGAAATAACCATGTCTGTCAACACCCACCTTTGGGACTGTGAAAAACAAAGACCAAAATACAACTTAATTACTTTCATAGAATACAGTACTCAGTTAACAGTTAACTAAAATATTGCCTGTCACTCCTTTGAAGCTCCTCCTCCTCCTCTTAAGTATAGTACAGTTTGGTAATATACCCCACATATTTACACATGATGTAAATATACATATGCACAAGGGTAGATGTTTATGTACATAACATAACAAAATATATACATACCCCGCTGAATACATTTGCATAGAACATACCCATGTGCAGTGCACCAAACGTCTATGATTAACAATGCATTAAAGAGCAGAGTCTCAGAGCAAGAGGAACTGAGAGTATCTCATAGTGACAAAAATTCAAAATTTCTTTCCAATGTGAATTGTGCTTTTTTGTAGACAACAGCTCAGAAATCAGACGAGAATAGATTCCTACTACTATTTCAAGACTACTCCCCAGTTGAAAGTACTATGTACCTAAATAATGAGTTTTATGTTAAATAAAAATGGCAGCATGCTTTAAAATGCACATTTCAAATATAAATATTCCATGTAAAGTCAGATAGTTTTTTTTTCTCTCTCTTTTGTCATGTTCATACACTAAGTTCTATTGTCTTAGAAAAATTAAGTCCTAGTGCTATAAAAAAGAACAGCAGTATTACTTTATGTTCTTCTTTGTAAAAAACCATTTTAGGTAGATACTGTTATGGGCCTCTCTGTGCATTAAAAAGTGTTCTGTAGACAAGTACCATTCAAGACTCGGAAGCAAATCTGAAGCATGTATTTGTCTTTGGAATGATTTGTATTAATACAGGATGGCATCACTTATTTGTTTCTCTTAAGTGGTATTTTGAATCTTCAGATTTTTGGAAGCTTTTTTTTGTTGTTGTTAAAATAAAGATAACCATCGAAATGAATATATTGGCATTCATTGGCAGGAGGCCAAATGCTCATTTACGTTAAACAAATGTAAAGAAATGTATCTGAATTTTCTCTTTAAGAACTCTTGGTCCTAAGGGAAGAAGTTTGGAAGTTTTCCTAAGACTTCGATATGCAACTTTTTCTTGGATGAGTTATTTATGTTGATATTATAAAATATTTTATTTGAGTTTTTGTGTTTATATACAAGTACATTTCTGCATTGAAAAATATGCATGTTTTTGATGACTTTGAGTCTATGGTGTAATTTATGGTTGTTTATTTCAAAGAGCATTTAAAAGGCTTATGACTTAATGGTGGTGTCTAAATATTAAACCTGTAAAATAAAAGTAGTTTTAGTACATGCTTTTTGAGCTTTATTTCTTAATGTCTTTACAGTTTTTACATTAAAATGGTGGAAATAACTCAAGGCAAATTTAAAAACAGTTTTGAGAAACAACTATTGGAAAGAGCTGAAAACATTTTTCTCTAGAAGGAGGTTAAGATCAGCTGTAAAAATGTTGTTTTTTAGCTTTATAATGCTGTGTGGTGATAGGAAGAAGCCCATGGCTCCACACTGACTTAAGTTTGTACAATGTTCATTCAAAAATTCATCTGGAGAGTCATTCACTACAAAATTGTAAAATAACCTTTCTGTCAATTTAATTAATGAAGTGGGTAAAGAACTAGTTAAGCAAGCTCAAATTACATATGTAGAAAGATTTGTAAGAATAAATACTTTGGCATTCTGTGGCCTAAAAGCAGACAGAACTATAATATAGCAAATAAAACTCCCCAGAATGTAGGCATCCAAGATTCAATTTCATTAAAAAATTTGGCAGTTAAAGAAAAGAAGGAAAAATGCTTATTAAATCAGGGTAACTATAAAATGTTGACAGATCTCAAGTTTCATATCCAACTAGGCTCTTAGAAAACTGCTGGGGTGTTGGTGGAATATAAGTTATTCTGTCAAACCATTTTTCATAAATTATCTTTTCAGTGCCCTCAAATTTAAATTCAAATTCATAGACTAATCTCTTTTTCCCCTTCTTTCCTCCTTCTCTTCCTCCTCTCCCTTCCCTCTCCCCTTTTCCTCCCTCTCTCCTTCCTTTCCTCTTTTCCTCTCTCTTCCTAGCTTTCTGTTCCCCACCCCAAGTCTGTAAGCAGTTGGGTGAAATGTTCAGCAAGACTCAGAGACACTCTGGGGACATATGAGGCCTTCAGCCTCAGTGGTCCCATATAAACAGTGACACCATCAGTTCTGTCTCCATATCTGTGCCCTCTCAAAGCATTTTTTTTCTTCCTCACCCAAGTAACGCCATATTTAAAAAGACAATTAGGCAATGCCTGATGAAGGCAAAATAATTTGGAGAATTAAATGTATTATTTGTATAATTCAGGTTTTGCTGCTCTCCTTTCCTCCTAGCTACTTAGAAAAATAGTGAAATTGGAATAATCTAAATTTGCTGTCATAATTAAATTTAGAAAATTTGTGCTGTCTATAAGCTATTGCTTGATTTTTCATTCTAACACCTTTAACAGTTACACACCCCTGCATGGACCTCCAGTTGAGATCATTGTGTGGGTTAAGACACATTCCCTGAATTTGAACAAAAGGACTTGAGGAGCCCAACTTGCCAGGCTTTACTAAATACACTGGTTGAATTATTAGGTAATTGTTCAGCTACTCTGTCTCATGAGAGGAGACACATGGACATATTATAAAATACTTTAATATTAAAGGGCCCAACTGGGATCACTAAAATTATTTACATTTAGCAGTGAATTAAAATGTTAGCATTTTACATTAATGAATCAGGATCTTAGTCTCCTTGAATGATCTTGGAAACATTTGCTGAACAAACCTTCCAGGCCTTCCTAGGGAAGACAGTTTTCTTAGTGTAACTTGGTGGATTTAAAGGTGCAGCCCCCTTTCTTTCTGTAGAGGGCAAAGTTGAGAGAATGAGAATGGAAAAAGTTAATTATTGTAGGTGGCAAATGGGCTGTGTAGACCACTGAAAGTAGTCATTGGTAGAATAGGATAAAGTTGAACAGATCTGGAACATTAAGTACAGGCAGTTTTAAGAAAGGTATTTAGTTGTGAATATTTAAGAAAAGAACACCTAAACTTTGCCTTAATAAACTTTGGTTTCTTTCTCAAAAATTCCTGGAGAATCCTGCCCCTTCTTTTTTGCATCTTTCTAATTAAATGAGCTGAACATTGTTCTACCACGAAAAGCATGAACACTTTGAGAGTAAACGAAAGTGTGTGTTAGGGAAGAATAAAATGCTGCAGATTTCATTTTGTTAGAATTTCAGGAGAAATGGGCCACATGAACTACAAACTAGTTATACTCTATGTTATTTATAAAGTTGTTTGATTATACTAACAGACATTGTGCTAACTAGGAAAAAAACTATAATAATTGTTTGAAATTTTTAATGATTTCTATTTCTAGGTATTCATAAAAAGAGAAATACTTAATAGATTTAATATCTGCTTGCACAGAAATTACATGTATAGAAAGTGACTTAATGCATGGAAGGTAGTTTAACAACTAAGCATTTAGACCTCGGCTTGCACTTCTGCTCACTAAGACTCTTAGCCACCGGGTGATTCTTTTTTTTCATTGAACCTTTAAAAATTCACAGTGTGATGTTGTTATACAATCAGTAATTGTTCCTCATCCCAGACTCTTTTCAATAGACTGATGCCATCCATGGAAGATTTAGGGCAGAATAAAATGATAAACTTACTATCAGGAATGTTTCTCAGTCTAAGGATTTTCAAAAACACAATTCCTAGAGGGATAGTTTTTTTTTTTTTTTCCTTCTCATTTTAAAAGTAGGGCTCAATTCTTCCCATTGGCCGCTGATCTCTGTAGAGGTTCTGAAGAGGTAGCCATGGAATTTCTTTATCTTTCACCTGCAAATTACACACATTATTTTTCAGCTCAAAATAAGCATTCCCAATGAGCTACATTCAGTAAATGTCTTTCACAGCATTAGTACAGAACTGAGGTACAAAAGAATATTAATCTAATACATTCCAAAATTCAAATACTTGTGATTAATAAGCATTATTATCTATAAATAAGGCCCTAATGATACTTTGGCAGTGTTGTAAACACAAGAATCAGAGGCAATTATTGTCATTATTGTTCAGCAAGTGCTTCCCATGAATACCAAATGGGTACTGCTGTCCAGCTACTTGGCAAGTAAGGTTTCTATAAAGAAACAGATGTTGGCCAATCAGGACTGGCCACTATTAGCTGCCTTTAGCCTCAGCCTTAAGAAAGAAAGAAAGAAAGAAAGAAAGAAAGAAAGAAAGAAAGAAAGAAAGAAAGAAAGAAAGGAAAGAAAGAGAGGAAGAAAGGCTACAACATTAAAAGCAGGAGGTGATTTTCAAAAGTTCCCTTTTTTATAAACATAAAGTCATCTTCAAAATAATGCGACCCCTTATTCCTGAAGCTGGTAGCCGAAGACAGCAACGGCTATTGTGTTACATGGAGCAAAAATCTCATTTGTGAAACTCTCAGGCCCCACATGATGAGGCTTCTAGGAAAATCAAAGATCAACAAGAAACAAGTTGCAATAACACAGTCTCTCAGAAGAGCACAGCTAGACCAGGGTGCATCTCCTCTTCCCCAGCTCTCACAGAACTCCTTCCTCTATTAAATCGACCTCTCCACCAGGCTGCTTTAACCCCATGTGGGTTGGTGGTAGGTGCAGTTTAAGTTAAAGAGAGTTCCCTAGTCTCACAGAAATCTCTGCATAGTGTTGGGCTATGGATTCACTTTACTCATCCTGTCTTAGAAATCATCCCTGGATTAGCTGTGCTCATGAGCTGATTTTTGCCTGTAGCTCAGTGGCATTTTGTAACAGCCAAACTGATTTTTGTTGAGATACAAAACAGTGTTATATACATTTTTCCTAACGACTCAGTACATTAAGCATTGTGTATAGGTTTGTTTTCTATTTTTAAAGTTTTCTTTCAAGGCTTATGCTTTAAAGGTGTTACAGTTCTGTGCAGAAGGGGTTGAGAAAGCTTGGATTGGGCTTTTAGGCAGTCAGTGCCTTGGGGGTAACTCAGAGAGGACAAGAACTGGGTGGAATGAGGGGGTGGAGATATTTTGAAGAATTTCATCTCCTTGCTAACTACTGTTGTTGGCTGTCAGTTTTAGCAGAGTGTGTTTTCAGGGACGTTACTTGGCAGAAGGGCCATCAACCCTCTAGAGGGGAGATTGTTCAGTTTGGACTCCCTTTCTCCAACAGAAACCTCTTTAACATCACTTTAAATTCCATAAGATTTTTCCTTTTTGCCCTTGGAATTAAAACCAAAGTTCACTGTTCTCTCAATAAACGGAGTGGAGCCTTAGGCCCTGTTGACATAGGAGGCTTTCACTTGATCCCACCTAGAATTGTCCTTTTTACTCTGGTCTGGCCTTTGTCAAGGGGATCAGGTGGCTGCCCATGGCCACAGGCCACAGTCACTGTGACAGAAGGTAGTTACATGTGTCTTTACCTGGGCCCTGTCCTCTCTCTTTTCCCCTCTCATAGCTGTTGAACTCCTCAGCATGGGGTAGAAGATGAATTATTCACCAGATCCAGTAGTATGTGGCTAGGCTCTTTCAGAGATATGAGGAAAGGTAAAATAGTCTAAGCAAACTCTTCTTGCAAATAGGAATGACCCTGAGAATCCCATAACCATAAAGCCAACCATTAGAGTGGCAATAGTAACATTAGTAAAATTTACCAAGGACTTACCATGGATCAGATACTAAAACCTGCATCTCAACTGTGTTTTTCTACTTGGGCCTCAAAGTCTCTCCGAGGTGGAGCTTGACAGATCTACCATTTGAGGAACCTGGACTATGCCACTTGACAAAGTCATGTAATGGGAACACTGGGATTTAAAGTTGCATCTCATCCACTAAAAACAATGTGCTTTAAAAATATTTATTATTTTATATATGTGTATGAGTGTATTGCATGCATGTATGTAAGTGCACCTGTGTTGTGACTGTAAGTGCACCATATCTCATATCTGACCCAAGGTCAGAAGAGGGCATTGGATCCTCTGGAACTGAAGTTACAGATGGTCATTGACTGCCATGTGGGTGCTGGGAACCAAACTTGGGGGTCCTCTGCAAGAGCAGCCAGTGCCCTTGACTCTTGATCCATCTCTCCAGCCCTTAAAACAACAGGCTTTAATTTTTCAGAAATATGTGTATGAGTGTTTTGCTTGCATATATGTAAGTGCACCACACATGTGCAAACCCATGGAAGCCCGGAGAGGCTTCCATGGGTTTGCACATGTGTGGTGCACTTAGATCCCTTGGAATTAGAGTTACAGACAGCTGTGAGCTGCCATGTGGGTGCTGTATACTGAACCAGGCTCCTTTGGAAAAGCAGCCAGCACTCCTAACTGCTGAGCCATCTCTCTATCCCTGACAAGGTGCTTTTAATAACAGTGGGGGTGGCTGTGGTTTTCTGCCCATTTTGGAGTCACTGTGACATTTGGTGGGTGCAGGCTCCCTACCCCATTTTACAACAAGGCAAAAGTTCATAAGAGCTCTTGATCCTCAGAAACTACATTTCCCACATCTCCCAGCCCTTCATGATATGAGAACAGAAGAAGGGTCCTCATACCAAACTGGCAGGCCTCGGTCTGGTGTGGATTTATACAGAGGCAGGACTAGGCTGTGTGTTAGCAAGGGAACAGATGTATCTCTAGACTCTCTTATGCTCCATGTATGGACAGGAAAGTGTCTGTTTCTCTGTTTCTGAGCATTCTGGGAAAGAAAATGACCCAGTGATAGAAAGCAATGTGCCTAACCTTGACATTGACTATTGACTCAGGAGCTTTGTCCATCTTGTGAGGCCACACGGCCAGCACTGCCGGATAATGCCCAGAGTTCTGGTTTGAGTTTGCACTCACTGAGTTCCTCGCATTTCTGCCTTAGCAAGGGGGGTGGGAGGTAGGAGGACAGATCAAGGTCCAAACATCCTGGTGGATCCTTCCTGTGGGAAACAATGTGAGTGTTTCAAGTTCCCCCTGAGGGATCCAGGACTATGCTCTAGGCACTGTGTATTCGACCACTGGTACCTGGGGTGTGGGAGGAACTCTGTGAAGCAAGGGTACGCCAGTCACGGCAACAGGGACACAAAGTTTGAAAAAACTTTAAGAAGGAGTTCATTTGTAATAAATGTTATTTATAAAGGTCAAAGTGAAAAGGTTCAGAGAAGGACTCTCTCACCTAATTAATTCATTAATTAATATTCTGTCTCATTCCAAGAAAGAATTTGAAGTGGTGTGTGAAAACACATGGTTTAAAGAAACGAGGTGAGCGCAACGAAGCAGGCAAAAGCTGCCATCCATTAACACGGAACCCGGAGAGCCAGGTTCTGCTCGCAGAGCCAGAAGCCACCGGAAGTGGCTGAAGAAATAGCTCTGCTTTTCCCTTAGCGGAAAGGAAAAGAATAGTTTCACAACGAGATATCAATGTTGCTGACTGTTACTTAAAAACAGCAGATACTGTTTTCAAGGTGAGCTGCCATATGACTGGAAAATATTTCCTAAACATCTTTGATATATATAGCCTCAAAGAAAAGCATTCAAAGGAGAATTTACTAGGCACCTTTTGTATATACAGTGAAAAAGCTGATCTTGAGTCTGTTCAAATTTTATTTTGGAGAAAGGACATTATGATATGCTTTGAAAAATCTTTAATGCTAACAATTGGCATTTTACTTTCTGTGCTTACTTCCTACAAGATACTTTGACAGTTTGCAAAATACAGATCTCATTCCTTCCAGTAAGTTCCAGGAGATAAATCAATACCGCTTTGTGCTGTTAAGTCCTTTGGGCAGTTCCGAGACGGACTGTGTGAAGGGCACGGTGCAGTTCCTTACATAAGGTCTGTGAATCCACACACCCTCGACTGTTGGGGCTCAGCGACTCAGTTGCCTCACATAAGACTTCTGGTTTTAGTTTTTCTCATCTGTTAAATCTGGGCACGGGATTGAGTTGATCTTTAAGTTGTCTTCTAGCCATAAAATTCTGTTTTGAATTTTTTGTCATTTAGAGAACTCATTAATGTAGGCATGTTTTTTTATATCTAGTTATATTTCAATTGGTAGAGAAGTCACATGTAAAGAAGAATACAGGGCATTCTATTATGCAGTGTAAATCAATAAAATGAAAATGTATCCATTGACGACATTTGTATTTTCACCTATTACAGAACTGCACCATCTCTTTGAATACAATACACTTTTATGCCCCATTAAAGCGTGCTTGACACAGCTTTCAACTGCTTGCAAATGCTGAGAAGTTGAAAAACATAACATTTACAAAAGATACATCTGGTGCATATTTATATGACTTGGAATAAGGAGTCATTTAAATACTGCTGAGCCATCTCCATATTAGGAGAAAAGATATTCCAGGTCCATGTGTGAAATCGGTAGTGAAATATGTATAGGTTTAAATTTTCCTGCACATTTTCTTTTCCTTGACACATGTTAAAAATATGGAAATATTGATTAGGGATTAAATCATCTTCTTGAGTTGTTGGAATTGCTTTCCCTCAGAATTTTATGGATTACATCATTAAAGCTAGTATATATTCCAGAGTTGGTAAGTTTTTTGAAAGAGACTTTATGCACAGAGAAGCTGCTTACTCAGGGGCAGAACTTTGTAACTTGGGGGTCATGAAGCTGTTACTCATTGAAAGATAAGGTTCTGGGGCCCTGAGTCGATACATGTATGTATGTGTGTCTATGTGTCTGTGTGTGTGGTTGTGTATGTGTTTGTGTGAATGTCTGTGTGTGGTGTGTGTGAGTGTATGTGTGTGTGAATATGTGTATGCATGTGTGTCTATGCCTGTGTGTCTATGCCTGTGTGTATGTGTGTCTGTGGATGAGTGTAACTGTATGTGTGAATGCTTATGTATGTGTGTGATTGTGTGTGTGTGCCAACACATGTTTATGTGTGTATGTGACTGTGTATGTGTGTGTCTGTGTAGAGTGTATGTATATGCGTGTCTGTGTGAATATATGTGTATGTGTGTGATTGTGTATATGTGTGCCAATATGTGTTTATGTGTGGGTGTGAATGATTTATCCTTCCTCAAACAAGGCTTAACTGATATCAATATCTGGAAGAGATTCACGAACCTGTAGAAAGACTTTAATTTATAAGAAACTCTAATAGTTGCCTTTTATGAACTTTTAAAATATTTATTTTTATTTTATGTGTATGAGTGTTTTCCATGCATGTATGTAAGTGCACCCATGTGTGTAATGCTTGCTCAGGACAGAAGAGTGTCAGATTGCTTGGAACTGGAGTTACCCATGGTTGTTAGCCACCATGTTGGAAACTGAGCCCAAGTCCTCTGCAAAAGCAGCAAGTGCTCTTATCTCGGAGTAGATAAGCCACCTGCTTGTGGCCCCATTTGTAAACTAGAAAGGTTGCATTGATGACCTCAGATATTCTGTCTAGCTTGAGCGTTCTGGAGTTCAAGTTCAGAAATGTAGACCTACTCTTTACATCCTTAGGCCACCATTTCCCCACCAGTTCTGAAGGCTACATTCATTCTTAGGGTGCTCTTGGGAAAGTCTTTGGTGGGACACTGGTGAGGTTTGGCTGAACAAGGTAGAGATGTGATTGAAGGAAAAGATACCTAAAAACTGTACTGCATATGAAACAGAGCGCGGCCCTCCAGCTCAGGCATGCTTTAATCTATGTTGTGGGTTGTGATTTCAACTGAGAGAAGTGGCAAAGTCAGGGTGAAAGATGCTCTGCTCACCACCGTGGAGAGAAAGCGGGGGACAGCCATGTAAATGACAGGTTTTGCATCTTCTTAACAGGTTCCTACAAGTTGTCAGTTTAAATGATTTAGAAATCAGAAGAATTCGGAGGATCTGTTTTCCCATCACTTCAGAGCCTAAGGAATTTGGAGTTAGAATTCCGATCCAGGAAATGGTCCTGCTTTGAATTCAGGGCTCCGCTGCTGTGCACAGATGCCAGACTTTGCTTGGATTCTGAAAGGTTCCGCTTGATATTTCAGAGGTCAGACAGAATTCCTCAGAGGGTCATGTGAGCCCCCCAGTTATTCCACTGAGGGAATGAATGCCTCAACAACTTTGGCAACCTCGTCAGCTAGGAGGGACCAACCTTCCCAAGCAGAATATTGTTCCAGCAGGCACCAACAGCCTCAAGCTCGGAGATACTTCTGCATTTTCCACAGGTCTGGCCTGCTGTAGCTCCAGCTTCTAGGAGGCTTTGCAGGTCTCTGGCCTTGCACTTAGTTAAAATGTTGTCAAGTTCCCAATCTCCAGAGGTGGTAGGAGTTCCGTTGTGCAATAACCCTTGAGAGATTTGCCTCTAAAGATTCTCTTAGACTGTTTTTGAGTCCTGATACTGTTGTGTAGTGTTGTAGGCCAGCTGCCAATTCATCTCGTATGCATGCTGCCAACCTTACCTTGTCCTTCGCCTTTTCCACACACCTTTGTTTTATCAATATTCAGTGTGACAAGGATAGCTTCTGAGTTCAGACTTTGAGGAAGAGTGTTTTTGAGAGAGGCTAAGATTTGAGAGGGTCTTGCAGAGAGCTGTGTGACAAACTATAAGAAGTCTGGCTTAAATTACATGCCTTATGATACATATTGAGGCCCGTTAAAGAGAACCTTATCAGTTACCAGTTTATTTATTATCAATTCACATTTTCCATACATTTTTATGATTAATTGAAGAGAGAGAGAGAGAGAGAGAGAGAGAGAGAGAGAGAGAGAGAGAGAGAGAATGATTTCAGGATAAAGGCTAGAGGTGCCAGTCATTGGTTTAGTCAACCCATGCTTAGTAGGTCCTGGGTTTCAGTCCCAGCACACCCGTTGCCCTCAGATCACAAACCAAATTTCAGCCACGAAGGGAACTGAACAGAGACGATATACACACCTGACCCAAAGACCATGGTTACTCTGTCCCTGAGCCATTGTCAAAACCAGAAATCCACTTGCCTGAGTTTTTCCTTCAGTACTTCATTGATCAGCTTCTGGTACTTTCTCTGGAAGAAAGACACAGTGATTCTGAGTCCACAGCAAGGAGAGGAGGTAGAAGTTTAAATTTGGCTAAAGCTGTTGTAATTTAAATGTATGTATGTGTGTATGTATGTTTGTATGTATGTATGTATGTATGTATGTATGTATGTATGTATGTATTTTGAGATACTATACAGCCCTGGCTGGCCTGGAACTCACTATGTACACTAGGCTGACTTCAAACTCAGAGAGATATACATGCCTCTGTCTTCTAAGTGTTGAGATTAAAGGTGTTTACTACCACACCAGCAAAGATCTATTTTTACTGTGTTTTATTTCTCTCCCCCACCCCTCTCTCTGTATGTGTATATGCCATGTGTGTGTATGCCATGTATGTGTGTGCCGTGTGTGTGTGTGTATGAGTGTAAGTATATGTGTGAATGTGTATGACTGTGTGTACATGTGTGCCAATATGTGACTGTTTATGTGTGTAAGTGTAACTTGGAGGCCAGAAGAGGCCAAAGTGTCCTGTGAAGCTGGAGATACAGGAGGTTGTGAGCTATCTACATGGGTGTGGGGAACTGGATTCTGGTCATCTGGAAGAGTGGCCAGTGCACTTAATTGCTGCACCCCTCCCCAAGCCTATTGTCATCTTTTGAAGGAGGGAAAGTTAGACTGATCATTTTTATGTTTTGTCTCCGATGGCAGAGATCTGAATTGACTGTCTCCCCACCAGCCGAAGATCCAATTTCTTCTGTTTTTCTGGATCATACTTGGGCAAAGCTCTTTGGTCTTGGCCTGCAGTCCACCTGTGGTTTGGGGATTGATGCCTCAGTTTCTTCCTTGGAATATTGACATGGAAAACTCTTGGAGTCTATTGTTGCTAAAGCTAAGGTGGTGTGGCACCAGTCTGCACTAGCTGATGTGGGCTTGTAGGGCCCCTGTGTCCACAGCACACCCCGTTGCTCACCTGCACATATACAGTTAACACTGTGTAGCTGAAGTTTCATAAGGACTTTGGCAGAAGTGACATAAGGGGTATGAAAGGCTCCTTAGAAAAACTGTTTTCTGTGTCAAAAAGCATGGCAACATTCACAGTGACTCAGCCTCACTCTGAAGCAGGAGCTTATAAAACGTCCCCCAAAATGGAAGGTGATATAGAAAGAACAGGAAAATATAGCTGACACATGCTTGCGTGTGCCTTGGGTAACGATTCTCCAATTCTCGCTGGTACTCTCCACTGTATTTATGGAACATTTTGATTTAAAGTACTATTTGCTCATCATGGCAATTTCTTTTAGGCTGATTATTATTATTATTATTATTATTAAGGACTGGGGGATAAAGCTCTACCTTAGAGAAATTAGACATTTGCACAGATGGGAACTGAGATCCTTCAACTTGGTTATCTATCTTGGAGTGTATCCAGGTAGCATTTTCTTTTAAAAATATTTCGTTTATTATTTTTATTTTGTTTTATGTGTATGAGCTTATTGCCTGCATGTATTTAAGTGCATCTATGTCATGCACTGCTCACAGAGGTCAGAAGATGGTGTCAGGTCCCCTGGAACTGGAGTTATAGATGGTTGTTAGCTCTCCTGTGGGTGCTGGGAAACAAAATTTGGTCCTCTGCAAGAGCAGTCAGAGTTTTAAACTCCTGAGCCATCTCTCCAGCCCCCAGGGAGTGTTTTCTTATGTCTCATGAAAATTGATAGGTATTTCTTTAATTATGTAAACTTTAGAAGAGTTATGAAAAGAAAATATGAAACAGCTCATCTACAAATGTTTTGCTACCTTGTTCTTCAGTGAAATACCCAACACCAGAATTCTAGATACTTCTATGGATGGTGTTTAGAAAATATGATCATGACCCAGGGTGCTGGCTAGTTTTTGTCAACTTGATACAGATTAGAGATACCTGGGAAGAGGAAAACTCAGCTGAGGGATTTTCTCCATCAGGCTGACCCAAGGGCATGTTTGTGGGGCATTTTCTTGACTGCTAATTGATACAGGAGGGCCCAGCCCACTGTGGGTGGTGCCATCTCAAAGGCAGGGTGGGGCCTGGGCTGTATAAGAAAGGTAGCTGAGCAAGCCAGGGGAAGCAAGCCAGGAAGTGATGTACCTCCACAGTCTGCTCAGTTTCTGCCTCTGGCTTCCTTTGGTGATGGATTTTGAGTTCTAAGCTAAATAAGCCCTTTCTTCCCCAAGTTGGTATTGGTCAGCATTTCATCACAGCAGCAGAAAGAAAACTAGTGCACAAAGGAAGCATTCAGTAGTCAGTATTTTTATGTTTGGCATTAGAAAACATCATTTGAAATATAAATACATTTCCTTGTTTACTAGTTGTTTTAACATTATTGTTCAAGGTCCTAAATTTTTATCATGTGAACCAGCAAGATTTTGCTGTTGAAAAGGATTATTATTATTATTATTATTATTATTATTTGTCTTTTCGAGACAGGGTCTCCCTGTAGTCCCAGCTGTCCTGGAACTCACTCTGTAGACCAGGCTGGCCTTGAACTCACAAAGATCCGCCTGCCTCTGCCTCCCAAGTGCTAGGATTAAAGGCGTGTGCCACCACGCCAAAGGAGATCAGAAGTGTTCTTTTTCAAAGGTATAATTATCCACAAGAAAAGGCTTGGGCCATAAAACAATCCCTCCATTGTGGGGATTTGTGGATTGGTGAGTACAGTAATAATCGTTCTTATCATATATACATATCTTTTTTTTTGGTCTTTTCAAGACAGGGTCTCCCTGTAGTTCCAGCTGTCCTGGAACTCACTCTGTAGACCAGGCTGGCCTTGAACTCACAAAGATCTGCCTGCCTCTGCCTCCCAAGTGCTAGGATTAAAGGTGTGCGCCACCACGCCCGGCCATATATACATATCTCAAGAGAAGCCATTTGGGGGACTGGAGAGATGGTTCTTCAGATAAGAGTACTGGCTACTCTTGCAAAGGACCCAGGTTTGGTTCCCAGCACTTACATGGCTGCTAACAACTATTTGTAACTCCAGTAACCTCTTCTGACCTCCACATGTATTGCATGACATGGGTGCACTTATATACATGCATGTAAATACTCATATAAATAAATAAGTGAAATAAAAAGGAATTCCATTTTGTCAATAATATGCTATGAGGAAGCAACATGGATTGCTTACTATCAAGAAGGTGTGTTGTAGTAGACCATTTATGTGAATGGCTGGCCTCCTTGGGCTGGAGTAATGTATTCAGCTGAAAATTCCAGTAAAATTGGTGAATCAGTTAACACAGAAAATAAATTAAGTAGGGCTAAATTTTAAAATACAGACTGCCTGGTTTAAGCAGATACATAGAATTCGAAGACTGCTCTGAAGAAATATGGGCATGGGCCTCATGCCATTTGCAAAGCCACGGGATAGACTAGTTTGTAAGGAGGGAAAATAAATGGAGAGAAAGATTCCAGTCAAAATCTAGAGGTTTACAAACACATGCACACGTGTGTGTGTGTGTGTGTGTGTGTGTGTGTGTGTGTGTGTTGAATAATAAGAGCCTTCTTTTCTTTGGCTTTGGCCAGGCCTTTTTAAACAGTTAACCTATGTGTCAGCACCCTTACCTGGCTCAGATGATTTGACTTTTATGACTCTTCTGACACACATTTCTATGATGTGTTTTCTAAGCAATCGGTACTTAGTTTTTGCAGAAATATTTAACTGCTAGAGTCTCCCTATTTTTTTCCTTGAAATTTTCTTCCGTTTTTACTTTACTCCTTTTAAATGATTAAAGTGAATTTACTAGTCCACACTTCTTTTTTGTATCAGTCTTCCCAATGAGTTTGCTCACATGTCTTCTTTGTTCCACCACCCAGTTCCCAGTCCATATTCCTTTAAGCACCTTTCTATGATCTTTTATCCATGATCTTACGTCTCTCTCTTCTCTTTGCTTTTATGGATGCAGTATGTTGCCTTCTCCATAGTCATTGCTTTCAGAAATACTAAGCTATCAGTTAAGTTTAACCAACATAGATTGAAGGACAATGACTTCTCATACAATTTTCAGTAACTTATCAGTTGGACTTATTTCTGAATGGATTTCCCATCGTCCTCTATTCTGTCTTGTCTTTCCCATGGCCACTGGCAGTCTTTTCTTCCTCATTTTCTTCTTAAACTTCTGCTTTGTATAGTAGGCTTTGATCAAAGTCTAAGGAACTCTACACAGTGATTTCTGTGTAGTCGATAGAGATAAGGATGTTCTGTACACTTCTTTCAGCAAATATGTGGATGGCTGTGGTGGGTTGATTTCTCATGTTGAAGACTTGGTCCCAACTGGTGGTATTCCTGGGGTGACTGGATCCTGAGGGGGATGACCTGAACATACTGATGATTTTAGTAGGGGTGTGGCCTGCTAGGAGGAAGCAGGTCACAGGGTGTGGCATTTGAGGGTTATATCCTATCTTTTGGGCCTTTACTCTCTCTGTGTATTTGGATCTCGTGAGGTAAACAGCTTTGCTCTGCCCAGCTCTTCCATCACGATGTTTCTGACTTGTAACAGACCAAAGCAGTGCAGCTGGCTGACTGTACACTGAAAACTCAGGAATGAAATGGAAGCAAATCTCCCCTTCTGTGTTTATTCTGGGTGTTTTGTCACAGTGATGGAAACTGACTAATAGAATGGCATATTGCTCTAGTTTGCTTTCTGTTGCTATGATGAATAACTGACTAAAACTAACTTGGAGGAAGAAGGGTTATTTCCTCTTACACTTTATTTATACCCAACATGGAGGGACGGCAGGGCAGGAGCTCAAGGCAGGCATCTGGAGGCAGGAATCGAAGCAGGAGACCACATAGGAATGCTGCCCACTGGCTTGCTGTCCCTGGCTTGCTCAGCTGCGTTTCTTATACAGCCCAGGTCCACCTGCCTAGGGATGTCACTGCCCACAGTGCCCTGGGGCCTCCTTCATCAATTACCAATCAAGAAATTACCAATCAATTACCAATCAAGAAAATGCCTCACAGACATGCCCATCGACGATCCGATAGAGGAAATCCCTCCTCTGAGGACCCCTCTTGCCCACTGACAACCAAAGGTAACTCTAACACACATCTTCATCCATTTCTTTTTGGAACAAACCTGGATGGTAGCAGGAAGACTCAGATGGGAGTTGGTCTTGTTCACGTTATGTCTGTGATTCAGGCATTCAGTTACTACCTCATGAATCTCCTGCATAAACCACTGAATACTTTGTCACCTCTGCATTCTTGGACATAGTAGCACCCAATTCAAAATAGTTTAGTGGGTGTTTGCACAGAGCATATATTCAGTAAGTTCTTCTGTTCTTACTTAGGTAGAGATAATACAAGCTAGACACAGTGGACATGCCAGGTGCAGGAGAGGCTGGGAATGACAGAAATAATGACACCTGCAATGTGTCAAGGCACTCATGCTATTCATTTCATCGTACTTTGCCAATGACCCTGAAGATTGCAAGAAGACCCAGTGTCTCCGAGTAGGGAACTAGGGTGTCTATTTTGGTCTTTGCAGCCAGAACACGTGACCCATTTGGGAGGAACGTGGCAGCCTCTCAGAAGCCACTTGGATCTGATGAAGGTAATGGCCACTGAGAGGACAGCTCCATTGTAGAGAATTGGAGCCATTCAGCCTTGGAGAAGAGTTCTATGTTGATTTCCCAAGCTTGGAGAAGAGAAAACCATTCCTTTTCTCCCCTCTCTGTTGTTTTTGGCAAGACTCAGAAAGTCTCCAACTCACACATAAGGCACACTGGGCCAGCTTTTCAAAGAGCCTCTGTGCTTTGCGTGTGTTAGGTTTTTCAAGCCTAGCTGCAGTTCTGGTGGTGGTATAGCTTGGGGAAGGGTGGGGAGTGGCCAAATACAGATGGGTGTTCACATTTTCTGATCCACTTTGCATATAGAAATGTGCTAACCTTGGTGAGACTTGGTTTTCTAAAAAGTAGTTCCTTAAGGAGGCTCACATCCTGAGCAGCACATCTTTACATGAGCAGCTCTGAAGTGACCAGGAGGCCTGGGCTGACCCTTTTGTATCATGGTAAAAAGATGATTTATTGTTTGAAGTCTGGGTCAGCCAAAAGAAAACTCCAAATTAAGGTGGATTTCCGTGGACCAGAATGGCTTTCAGCTTACAGGTTGTGATACCCTTTCTGTTTTGAACAGACTTTCTCTGGAGAAGAATTGAGGGTCTTGGAGGGCTTTGTTTCTCATGGGGAGAAACATGGATTCTTTTTTTTTTCTATGTGACTTTAAACTCCTTTATTTTGCTCATCAGTGTTAGTTAGGACATTGGTAGGTTATGTTTATCAAAATTTATCATCAAAATCTCAGTGGCTTAAGACACCAAGAATTTCTCTCTCACTCTGTATGTGTGTATGAAGGAGGAGGTCTGCCTGTCATTGGCGTTTAGAATTCTGAAATGATACATGCTTCCTCTGCACCTGTTCCCTCTTTCACTGCAAGGGGTGGAGCCTGGTTAATCCTGATACTTCTGCCCAGGAACGACACCCCCTTTTCCTATTTCCTGGGTCAACATGACCATCCCTAGCTATGAAGCAACTGGTGACATTTCATCTTATACTGAGCCTGGAAGCAAGAAGAAAAATGTTAGTGAACTGTCCCATGCCTTTCCCTTCATCCACTAAACGCAAGCAGTAGGGAAAGTGTTCTCTTTGTTTATCAGGATGAGTGCTGTCAGTGTGAATTTCAGCACCCCATATGGTTCTGACCATTGCTAGAGGAGCGTTGTCACATAGCTCTCTACACAAGCCTCTGCAAACAGAAACTCCCGCTATGATATGGCATCTTCAAGGACTCCTGGTACTCTGAAATACTTTCAGTGACAAGAATATGATAAAAGCAGTAGTGAAGAATTAAAAAAAAAATCACTGTCTCTAAAACAGTGGTTTGAATTCTGCTTTGTTTTCCTATTCGTTTAAAAATGCCTTTCAAATCATGACCAAAAGAGAAAAAAAAAAAACAAAAAACATAATGTAGGGGCTGGAGGGATGGCTCAGGAGTTAAGTGCACATACTGCTCTTGCAGAGGATACAAGTTCAGTTCCAAGTACCCATACTGGGCAGCTCACAACCACCTCTAGCCCCAGCTCCAGGGGATCCAATGCCTCTGGCCTCTGCTGGCACCCGAGCCCACATGCATAAACCTCCACACAAACATACGCACATAATAAAAGTAAAATAAATCTATGGAAAGGAACAGTATTGTTGTGATCACATTAGTCAACATTCAATAGATAGGATTTAAAACAGAGACTAGGGGCTGGAGAGATGGCCTAGCAATTAAGAGTGCTGACTGCTCTTGCAGAGGACCCGGGTTCGATCCCCAGTACCCACATGGTGGCTGAGAACCGTCTTTAACTCCAGTTCCAGGGGAATCCAACACCCTCTTCTGACCTCTGTGGCATTGCATGACAGTGGGGCACAAACCTACATGCAGACAGTACATTCATACACATAAAAAATAAATAAAATAAAAAAAAAATTTTAAATTAATAAAACAAAAAAACCAGAGAATATAATTGAGTAGCTTTATTACGCTCAAGTCTCCAGTTCTTTTATGATTTAAAGATAATGACCATGCTACCGCCATTGCTACCAGTGCTGTTGCCTCTGTTACCAACATTACCATGACCATCATAACAGATATACCACCACCACCAGCACCTCACTATACCCTTGTTATTCTCATCACTACCTTAACTAGCATTACCACCACCATTGTCACTACCACAATTGTCAACATTGCTGTGGCCATCACTACCATCACTATGGTTACCACTATCTGTCATATACCTCTGTGACCTACAAGGGTTCTCTTCAGATCACCAAGGGACCATAAAATTGGGCCAGAGTTCTAGTAACTTATCTTTTTTTTGTATACACTGTGCTATTCAGGATTAAGAAAGGATTATGGTGAGTGGGTTTGGACAAGCTTGTTTTTCTCCCTCTTTTTTTTTTTCCCTTCGGAATTCTTCCTTTGGGGCTCAGCAGTTAAGAGCTCTGGCGAACCTAGGTTCTGCTTGCAGCACCCACATGATGGCTCACAACCACCTGTATTCTAGTTCTAGGAGATCTCACACCTTCTGCTGGCCTCTGTGAGCACCAGGTGATAAGCACGTATACATGAAGGCACCCCCCCATATATATATCCAATAATGTTCAAGTTCAAGGCTGGCCTGGTCTATATAGCAAGCTCCAGGCCAGCTGGGACTAAAGGGAGATTCTGTCTCAAAAAGACCAAAAAAAAAAAAGTCACTTCTAAAAAGAAATCTTAAAAAATTCTTCCCGTGGCAACTTTTTAAACTTGGAAGGAGAAAGCCATGATTTAAAATGATACTCCATCTCACCTATAGATCCAGAAAGGGGCTGACTATTTCTTATAGCTCTATGCTGCTCAGACTGGCTGGCCATGCACTCTTATTTTCCTCTGATGTTCCTGCATCAAACTCCTCCTGAGTTTAGAATCCTAGGATTCTAGTCATGTGCTGCCATGCATGCCCCCCCATCACTGCCATCCTCACAACTACCCACCCCCCATCTCTACCAGAACTGGCTAATCATTTCTAATGCCTTTCTTAATCAGGTTTTGGTGATTCTGTAGGTCATGATTCTCATCTCCCACTGAGCAGCAGAGACCAAGCCCCTCCTGTTTTAGCCTTGTTTTAGGTAAGGAGAGGTGACACTGAAATCTTTCTACCCTCCACCCTTCCTTACTTAAGTGCTCAGGATTTGGTGGGTGTAAGCGTCTTGGCTGGCTTATGTCAGGGTATTGGTTAGAGAAATTCTGATCTAAGGCTAAAGTCCTATGTACCCTTCTCACTTTAAGTATTAATAAAAATAAAATGTTATTAAATTACCAATCCTGGCTCCAGTTGAGTATTTGCCAGGAATCCCGTGTTTCTACCTCACATAATACATTTTATTTTTCTTTTGGGGATTTGTTTCCTGAATCGGTTTACTTCTTTGTGGTCCAATAATCACCAAATGGAACTCTCCCTTTCTTTCATCCTTAATCATTAGAAGAAAAATGCAGTTTCATTTTCTGGAAAGAAGCTAATATCACAAAATGAAAAGATGATATTGAATGGTTAAATAAACAATATTCCTCAAGAATACTACTTTCTTGATGAATTGAAACTGGACGTGATTAGGGCTCAGTGCATTAAAAGAATGGGCACCCAAGTTCCTTCATCAAAAAAAAAAAAATCAAACATCCTTTCAGAGAGTGTCTCCCAAGCCCTTAAAATGAGTCATATCAAGTACATTGGCATGGTTTGAGGAAATCTATAGAGGAAATTAAAACTATTTTATCGAGCTTGCCATTCCTGCTGCAGTTTAACACTATGATTGAGCCAATAACTGTGAGGTGGATACTATTCGGCAGGTTAGTTTCTAGTTATTTAGTTTCTGACTGTCAGCTTGAACTTGAGTAGTTGAAAATCGTAGCTCACTAAATGCTTTAAGAGTGTTTCTTGGGCTGGAGAGATAGCCTAGCGGTTAAGAGCACCGACGCTCTTGCAGAGGACCCGGGTTCGATCCCCAGCACCCACATGGCGGCTAAGAACCGTCTGTAACTCCAATTCCAGGAGAACTCCAGTTCCAGGGGAATCCGAGACCCTCTTCTGACCTCCGCGGCATTGCACGACACGGGTGCACAAACTTGCATGCAGACAGTACATTCATACACATACAAAAATAAATAAAAATTAAAAAAAAAAAAGAGTGTTTCTTGACTATAAAATGAGGCCGTCTCAGATTGTATTTTCAGATAAAATGTACTTAGTTTGATTATTTGAATAGGCAGACAATATTTTTATACATTCAGCATTTGAAATTCCTGTGAACTTTTAGGTTGGTTAAGAATTTGTATGTTGTCGAGAATTGTGATTGAAGGTCATCTATTTTGGACACACTGATTTAGAACGTTTCATATCCTGTTTTATAATAATGCATTTCCTAAGAACTATTTTGTAGGCATTAATTTGGAAAGCAGGACTAGCTATTTCATTTTAGGTTGCTGTCACTTGGGTATGTGAACCAGAGAATGTTGTTTAAGATGGGTTGAGTTCAGTGTACTACATCAGTATTTTCTCTGTGGATGCACAACCCTAGTACATATTTAATTTTTGCTGTGGATTTAAAAGGGAAGGATATTTGGAATGCCAGCTACTACCCCATGGGAACATCTTTGCTCAAGTGGCAGACAGTGGTTGTGATGATTCGTAATTTCTATTTCCTTGTTTTTGTGGTGCTGGAGAGCAAACCCAGGGCCTTGTACCAACAAGGGGAGTGCTCTACCATGGAGCTCCAGCCTCAGCCCCGATCTTACACCTTAACGAGTTCCTAAGCACTATGTTCTAATTATGGGCTAAATCATTTTATGTGTGTTTTTGGAGCATAGAGAGCAGCCCTATTTTGTAGTAAGTAAAATTGCTGTTATTTTACAAATGAGAAAATTGACAATTCAGACAGACCCGACTTTCCTATGGCAATGAAAGAATTGAGGTGCTCCTTCAATGAGAGGCTAGGAGTTATCAATGACCATGGGGAGCCTTTCTTACCCCTGACAGTAGCCTCTGTGTGTGTGTGTGTGTGTGTGTGTGTGTGTGTGTGTGTGTTTGGACGTGTGCATGCTTGTGTGCAAAAGCTCAAATCCAGGGTTTGCTAGCCTAGAGTTCTACCATGGAGCTATATTCTCAGCCCAGCCAAAGTATTAAATATTGTTTTAAATGTTTCTGGTACAAAAGGTGTAAAGTACAAATGTGAGGCTTGATTTTCATCCTCTTCCTCATGGTGAAATCCTTCCAGAAATCAATGAGCTTTCAAGCAGGCTTTCTACAAGAAAGGTTCGTGTGGGCACTGCTCACAGGATGCTCTCACACAGAGGCTCTCTGCAAGATTACAAAGACTGGGAACTTAGCCCATCTCTATTAATATTTTGAAAAATAGTTATTTTGGCTTTTTCCAGAGCTGTATCAGTTTCAAAGATCACCATCAGTCTGGGAGCAACTGAAGTCAAAATGGCCTGAATGTTTAATTTAGTCTTGGAGGAAACTTTTCTTCAGAGTTGGAAAGTCAGCAGAATATTCATAGGAATATAATCCGAGCACAGGATACCAAGTCAGGGTGAAAACTGCATTCCATGTCTGCTTACTGTTCCCAAGGGAAGGGGGAAGAGGGAGTAGTGGCTCGGGCTTCCCCATGTCTCCAGGACTGCTCTCCTCTTCCAGTTGGAGAATCTTCTCTCCACAGGATTTAGCCTGTGAAGCGTGGGGGTGGTGTGGGGTAGGGTGGGAGGAGTGGGGGTGGCAATAGGTGCAGCCCTCTGGCTTTTGGTAGACCATCTTCAGCTCAGCATGGAGCCTGTTCCTTCCTCTTGCCATCTGTGTTGTGCCTGAAAAATAGAAAATGTAGAGGATTCTATATGCAAATACCTGGATAGTGTTTCACAATCGCGGAAGTGACACCTTTTGCTGTTTCATGCTGCTGATCCTGAAAGAGATTGAAAAAAAAATCCCTAACCCAAAAAACTAAAATAAACCGTGGGTGTATAGACCGTGATGGACCTTTTAAGATTTGAGAATCATATTTTAAATTTAAACGAAGCCTTCAAAAACTGATGACCTAAATTTCCTTCCTAGAATTAACAAATCTCTCGTTTCCCTCCCTAGGAACACTCCTCAACTGTAGTTAATCTTAGAATTAATGTGTAGCAAATTACTGCCTTGGTCCCTTTAGCCAGAAATGTGCCTGGTGACTCAGTTGATTAGAACCCCCGTGCTAATGAGGTCCCAGGTTCAGTCCCCAGGAGGGCCGATTCACCTTACTTCCATGTTCTTTCTGAACCCCAGTCTGGTGTCCAAATGGAGAGTGGTCACAAGTGATTTTCTGCAGAAGGATTAGCACACAGTTTTTATGGTTTGTGGGAAAAGTAACTCAAAGCAGGTGGCTTGAATGAATTTGGAATATGACAGTAATCCCATAAGGAAATAAAATGATATCCTAGGGGCTACAAAGACTTCTTGCAGACAGTGCCAAGTATCTTACTTCCTGTGGGTGTCTTTCTTTCATTTTTTAAATATTTTTAATTTTATGTGTATATGTGTATTGCCTGTGTGTGTGTGTGTGTGTGTGTGTGTGTGTGTGTGTGTGTGTGTACCCATGCATGTTGTGTAATGCCCACCAAGGTCAGAAGAGGGCATTGGATGTTCTGGAACTGGAGTTATGGACAGTTAGTAACTGCCATATGGGTGCTAGGAATTGAACCTGGGTCCTCTGCAAGAGCAGTAAATGCTTTTAACATCTGAGTCATCTCCCTAGCTCCTGGGGATGTCTTTCTAGCTGAGGAAATTGAATGGTGTATTTGGAAGGGGAGGGTCAGTTATCTAGCCTTGCAGCAAATTGAGAGAGACCTTTAGAAGACTAGGTTGAATTCTCACTAGTCACTTATCCAAAAGATAGATCACCACGTCTCTGGTTTAATATCTGTACTCATGCAACCCACAGGACAGCCTGCCCTGAGCCGGGACTCCCTTATCATTTGTCTCAGGGTGGCTAAGAGCACTCAGAGCGAGTGCTTCTCACTCCTGCACTCTCCCCGGTTTTCATTTCTAACCCTGCCTCAGCTATCACCTCTGTAGGTTCAGTTCCAAGGTCAAGCCTCGCCCTCTGTGGCTGGCTGTGGTACTCTCCTCTGAGGCCCCTTGCTGGATATCAAGAAGAATAAAGCCTAGTGAACTCCCGACCAGCTTTCCTGCTGACACCTGCAGTTCCCAGGGCTTTTAGTGAGTGTCTGGGGTCTTTGTTTTGAGTCAAGGACACACTGTGTTGCTGAACTCCTACTACTGGATGAAGGATGCTTGTACTCATGGATTATCACTTATAGCTAAAAAATGGAAAAAAAAACTGAGAGAAATATGCAGGACAGTTATGGCAGAATGCATGATCTCGGTTGGGGTGGGGGTGGGGGGGAAGGGAAAGGGAAATATGTCTGAACTGAATTGGAAAATGATGTATGAAATGCACAAAGCATCAATAAAAAATGTTAAATAAAAAACAAACAAACAAACAACAACAACAACAACAAAAACAAAAGCAGCCTCTCCAGTTGTTGATACTGTAGGTGTGCACCACCATACCTGGTTTAAAAAAATAATAAATAACTGCAGTGCTTTTACTCCTAGCAGAGTGTATGGAATACAGCAGGAGTATTCAGCCTCCAACTTTGGGGGCTGTTGTTAGAATTAGTTCTATTTGAAGCCTATGAAGCAGAGTGGCTAGAATGCTTAACCTGGTCGACTGAGAGCCAGGAGCACATATGGGCCCAGCAAAGGCTGGGTCCCATTTACCAGAAGGTGGACTCTTGAGGAGAAAGGAAAGGGGCTTACGGTGAAGAGATTGGTGACTTTGGGAGGGACCTGGGAAGGAGACACCAGGGCTGGCAACTGGAGACTAGAGAACACAGGAAGAAAAGGGAGTAAGACAGAGCCTAAGGGCTGAGGGGGTGCAGGTCAGGCTTCCCTCAGCTGCCTTGGAACCCAGCAAGAAAGAAAAGCAGGGCTGCTCTCAAGACCTACAGAGAGCCAGCATGACCAAAAAGGGGCAGGGGGAGCTCAGGGGGGAGAGAGTGCTTAGCAAGAATGCTGCTGTGGGCTCCATCTTAGTGTACACACAGACACGGACACGGTCACGGACACGAACATGGACACAGACACGGACATGGACACAGACACAGATGCGGACACGGTCACGGACACGAACATGGACACAGACACGGACACGGACACAGACACAGACGTGGACATGGACAGACACACAGACATAGACACAGACACACAGAGACACAGACATGGACACAGACACGGACACGGACACACACACAGACACACACACAGACACGGACACAGACACAGACATACAGACACAGACACAGACACAGACACAGACATGGACACGGACACAGACACAGACACACACACAGACACAGACATGGTCACGGACACGAACATGGACACAGACACAGACACGGACACAGACACAGACATAGACCACAGACACAGACACAGACACACACAGATACAGACATGGACACGGACACAGACACGGACAGACACAGACACACACACACAGACACGGACATGGATACGGACAGACACAGATACAGACACAGACACGGACATGGACATGGACACAGACACAGACACACACACGGACACGGACACGGAGAGAGACAGACATGGACATGGACAGACACAGACACAGACACAGACATAAACACACACAGACACAGACACAGACACAGACACAGACATGGACACAGACACAGACACGGACAGACACACACACAGACACAAACATGGATATGGACAGATACAGACACATACACACACAGACATGGATACAGACACAGACAGACACAGATACATAGACACAGACACACACACAGACACGGGCAAAGACAGACACAGACACACAGACATGGACATGGACACGGACATGGACACAGACATACACATAGACACGGACATGGACACGGACAGACACAGACACACACACACAGACGCAGACACGGATATGGCCAGACACAGACACACACAGACACAGACACACAGACACAGACACAGACACAGACAGACACAGACACGGACACAGAGAGACACAGACCACGGACATGGACAGACACAGACCACAGACACAGACACAGACACGGACACAGACACAGACACAGACATACACAGACACAGACATGGACACAGACACGGACAGACACAGACACACACACAGACACGGACACGGATACAGACACAGACACATACACACACAGACACGGACACAGACACAGACACAGACATGGACACGGACACGGACATGGACACAGACACACACACAGACACATACACAGACATGGACACAGACATGGACACGGACAGACACAGACACACACACAGACACAGACACAGATAGACACAGACACTCAGACACAGACACAGACACAGACACAGACATGGACATGGACAGACACAGACACAGACATGGACACAGACACAGACATGAACAGACACAGACACACATACAGACATGGACACACACGCACACACACACACACACACACACACACAGCTCACAGCTCACCCAAACCCAGTAACAGCAACAACAGCCACAATAACAAAAGCCATAATGGGAAACTGAGGTCATGGAAGCTGGGTGCAGGGCTATGGCCAAAGCACACCTGTGTTTTCACACTTGGGAAAGGGATGGGAAATAAATGGGTGCTTATAGATAAAGTTCTACATGCAAATGCCCTACCAATATCATGACCTTGCCTTGTTGATATGAAATGACATAAGGTGTATATAGGACATATAATCTTTGTGTTATGTGGTATGTATAATCATAATTGAATGTAGGTATGTGTTATGCATGCTTTGGTAGTCTCAAGAGTGTGATGATGAGGTAAGATAGGGAGAATTGATCATTTTTGCTTTTATTCACTTTTTCAAGTATTTTTATAATTTATATTGCATTTCTATCTGAAAATAAAGGAAAAGAAAAAATTAAAGAACAAAATGTATTTAAATTGGCACTCATCCTCCACTCGGGGTGGGAATTCCTTGGGCAGAGGAGCAAAGTTCTGGGTTGTCACTGGACTCCCCGCTACTGGCAAGGGAATCCCATGCATCACCCCAGAGTCACACCTGCACCACGGGTACTGAGCTCATGGGCATCTTCCATCTAGATGGCAGAGGATACTCCCTGAGCATGGGAGCCCTCTGGCCTTAGCAGGCAGGGCTTACCAACATGTGGGTGTTTCTGTGGGCTTGAACCAAACAGTCCTTTTAAAGCAGGTGTGCAGTGCCTGTCAGGGGAGGCACTGGTTAAATTCAGGGAAAGAACTTGAGTTTGGAGGAACAGAACAATGAGAATGTTCTGATGTGTTCAGTGTCAAGATGGCCACAGAAGCGGATGAGGTAAAGTGTCTGACTGGGAGTCTGTATTATTTTCTATGATGAGCTGTGTTTTAACGCAAAGCTCTTGGATTTTTTTTTTTTTTTTGGTTTGCTTTAATGAGTGATGGGGTCTTGTTCTGCCACCTAGGCTGGGTTGGGACCCGCAATCCTTCTGTCTCAGCATCTGGAGTAGCTGAGAGCACAGCGTCCATCACCCAGGTAAGCTCATTTCTTGAGTCATCCAATTGGGAACAAGACTGAGATGACCCCCTCCTCCGGGAGGTGACAGTTGGATTGAGGAGATGGATGGCTCATGAGAGACCAAGCTAACAGAGATATATCTACAGCAGCCATGGCCCTGAGGGAAATCTTCTGGGCTGTGCTGGGCAAAGTCCACATCTAGAAACCATGGCAGGTCTTTCAGAGCATAGGAACTTAGTCCAGTCAGGATGGAGAGGAGGGGGCAGTAGGACACTGGCTGGTACAGGGAGACCCAGGAGATGGATGGAGCCAGGTGTTGATCTGGACCATGGATTGAGACATTCTCAGGTGAGGGAGTACACGTGCCCTGTATCACGGCTTCTGCTCAGGAGTTTGATTTTACCCAAGGAGCAAAGGCAAGATGAAGTGTGGTGGTTAGAAATCCAAGCTACGGGGGGAAGATGACTTAGTGGTTAAAAGCACTGGCTGCTCTTGCAGATGACACAGGTTCCATTCCTAGCACCCATATGGCTGCCTGCAACTGTTGTTAACTCTCGGTCTAGGGAATCCAATGGTCTTCTGGCCCCTATGGGCTTCTGGCCTCACATGGTGAACATTAACTCCCATAAGCACACACACCACACACACACACACACACACACACACACACACATCAAAATAATTTAAAAGAAACTCAGTCTAGTGCAATGCCTCTCAGATTAGCTACAAGGCACTGAATATAGTGCATGGATGTGGAAGCACTGTGTTTTATTTTATTTTATTCCTAAACTTTAGTTGGACTTCTGTTGAAAGAAAAAAAATCACTGTATTTAGATTTATTTTCACAGAGGGGCCAGGCTGAAGTGTTGAGAACAATGTGCTGTTGAGCTCTGAACCTGGAGTGGAGGAAAAAGGGGAAGAAAGACGTCCTGTATGCACCTCGATGAAGTCTTTTTGTAAATGGGACTTGTCCTCTGTCTTTCTCGCTGCCCAGCATCTAGCCTGAGTAGGTCTTCCCACTTCTTCAATTTGTGCATTAAAGTGTGAAAGGCTCAGTAAGGACGCAGTGCCATGGGCACTGCTGGAACACATGCCTCTGTTCTGGCAAGCTTCCTTGAGTCCAAGGGAAATGGTTCCAGCGGCCACACTTGGAATTTCTTGGGCTCCTTCCAGTGGCCTCAGAGGACCTGGCTGTAAAAGTCTGTGGTGAACAGGAAGAAGCTTATGGGTAGCCATGACCTCTCCCATTACCAGCCTGGGGTGGTGTCTGCCCCCTGGGTGGAAAGGAGACCACCTTCTTCTTGGGGTGGTGTCTGCCCCCAGGTGGAAAGGAGACCATCTTTTTCTTGCTCCACAGCCTGACTTGATCAGGGCTCTAAAATCCTGAGGTTGGGAGCGTGTTCTACGTCCATCAATGGGAGTTTCATTCCATCTCTCTATCCCAATACGTTGTTATTTTGGATGTGGTATCTTGTCCACAGATTTGAACATGGACCCGCTCTCATCCAAGGGTCTTGAACTCTCTGCCTGGGGCTTGTTTCTGAAGGAGGCAGCTGGGATCGTTGAGGACCACAGCTTATTTCCTGAAGTGGAGTGTGTCAGCATTTTAGAGCACGTGTGCCATTCAAACAAGCCAGTGTAGATCTCCATGAAGAAGTCTACATTTCCTGGTAGGATTGCACTGGAAAGTCTCTGGGTCAAACCAGTTACTTGCAGTTTAATCATCTGCTGCAGAATATAGTCTCCCTTGTCTGAGCTCAAATTAGATGGGTCCTCAGTCTGCGAGCACTTCTTTGTAAGAACAGCAAGCTGTGAATGTGGCATTTGAAATCACCTGGGAATTGGGGTAAAGAGACAAATGTCAGCTGTGGCTTTGTCAGATCAGGGTTCCAGGCCTGTCTCTGCAGGTCCTGCCCTAGGCCTTTGTGGTAAAGCCATGTGACCATCTTTCACATGGCATAATGCCATCTACCTTGTAATTCAGAGGGAAACATAGAAGAGGAATTTTATCCTGTACCCATATATCTGGGTCACTCAAATATTCATCTTAATAACTGGGTGACTCCTCCCAAGACAGAACTGTGCGAGTCCCAGTCATTTGTTGTTTGTAGGACACGCAAAGAAATAGGAATCTCCTGGGTTGAATTTGTGCTAAAATGACTTCTCACTTAAAAAGGGAGAAAAAGAAACTTCTAGCACCTCAAACAGCAAGCCTTTTAAAAGTCTTCATTGGACACCAAACTCAAAGAATATTCTTAGGAACATATTTTCTTATAAATAGAGCGCCATTCATCAAATATTTATAAGTAGTAGCCAGACAGTGGTTAGCAGGCCCGGAGACATTTCCCACGCACACTGTGGGATGGCGTAGGCAGGGACACCCTTTAATTTTGTCATGGTTTGGGGGCTCCTGTGTGGTGCACGCTGGTGATGCTGTCTTCAGTGCTGGGCATGTTCTGGACCCTCTCAGGACTCCCACCTTGCTGGTCCTTGCAGGCAAATCCCTTTGAAGTCCATGGGGGTTCTTTGAATGGAAAACACACACAACGGGGTGTTGATGCAAATAAGAAGCAGGCTTGATGCAATCTGGGAATAGAGGTGCTTCTCACCCCAAATATTAGCTGTTTAGCCTGGAAACTAAGGTTTGATAATGAAATAAAAGAGTCTTCCTTCTCTCAAAAGCACAGTCCACCAACCACTAAATCACCACCACTATCCACATACTAGGATGATAAAGCTGCTAATTACTGGAGAGATCTAATTAAACCTGGATGCAGACAGTGTGGGGCTCCATTTTTACCTTAAACGTATCAATAGCATAAACATCCCCAGTTCCAGGGCAACTTGCTAAATGAAAAAAAAAACAGAAACACAAAAAAAAAAACAAAAAATAAAACAAAACATCACTCTCAGGAAATATCACTCACAGAGTGTGATAATTTAGAAAAATACCTCTCTATTAGAGATAGTTAGAGAGATTTTTTTTTTTTTTTGGTTGGAAATGCAATTGCCGGTGGAGTGCAAAGTAGCAATTTGTAGACAGGTTAAGTAAATTAAATCACTCACTGTCTTTTTTTTTTTTTCTTCCAATGGCTTTAAAAGTTAAAGGTAATTTGCAAAGAAAACGCTCAATTTGAATTGGTTTGTAATATCTGTTAATGATCTTTAAAAAAATCCAAGTATTCACAATTCTCTCCCTGAGGGAATTCCAGTCTGCTATCAGAAAAAATTTCTAAAGTCTGAAATGTCATTACCTAGTGATTTCTTTGAAGTAAAAAGCCCTGAAAAAATAAATTATATAAGGTATCCAAGTGCATAGGACAATCACTTTGAGGAATAATGTCTGTGTTTTTCGTAATGTTTGGTACCTAAAAAATGCAGAGATTGAAACCCAAGCTGCTAAATTATGGAGCTGTCTTTCGAATTACCTCAGTGTAGGCACACCTTCTGTTTATTTCACACGTGCATTGAGTTCTTCCATATATTTATAGGTTGTTGATGTAAAAACAGTAGTGTTAGGAACAATTTTGATTATATTCCTTGAGTTTACCTTTTGGAAACACAAGATGTTGCCTAAATACAGGCCGACAGGTGCTGCCACCCAAGATTAAAACAATAGCCTGCTTCTATGCAGCATCCTGCATCCCAGCCAGGTGCCTGAGTGGAGGTGCGAATTCCGAGCAGCCTAGAGCGCTGTTCGATTTTAGATAAGGGTAACTGTGAAATACTATACTAGGGGGAAATTTCCCCTGACCTCTGTGCTGGCTGTGAGCTTTTTTTTTTTTACCTGGGAGCAGAGGAGACTTTGTAATACAATACTGCTCTGTATAACTGCAGATGCTGTGCTGGCTGCCACACACAGCCATGTTTTGGGGAAAGGAGTTGGATTTTACTAACCACTGGTGTTGGTTAGTTATATTATAAAAAAAGTGTTTTCTGTATTGTCTATTGTGCTGGATAGCTTTAGTGTCAACTTGACACACCTGGGTTGAGGGAGCCTCAATTGGGAAATTGGCTCCATTGGATTGGCCTATGGCCACATCTGTGGAGTATTGTCTTGATGGTCGAGCAGTGTGGAAGGGCCCAGCCCACAATGAGTGGTACCACTCTGGGCAGGTGATTGTGTACGGTATAAGAAGGCAGGCTGGGCATGCATGAGCTGGGGGAGCAAGCCAGTAAGCAGCACTCCTCCATGGCCTGTTCTTCAGCTCCTGCCTCCAGGTTGCTGCCCTGAGTTCCAACCCTGGGCTCCCTGAGTGATGAACTGTGACCCAGGAGATGTAAGCTGAATAAACCCTTTCCTCCCCAAGTTGGTGTTGGTCAGTGTTTTGTCACAGCAATGGAAGACAAACTAGAACATCTATATTTGTTACTTTTAAATCCCACTTTACATGTTAAGACTAGAAACATAGGACCCTCTATTAAGTCACACATTATTGAAATGTTTCACTTAAATATATTATTTTTAGTAAGTTTTAAAATTTTCATACATGTATACAATGCATTTTGATCATATTCCTGCCCACTCCTCCACATAACCCCCACCCCTGCCCAACTTTTTGTCCTTTAAAATAATTCACTGAGTCCATTTTGTGCTGTCCCTGTTCTCATGGGGATGGGGACATCCTCTGGCACTTAGTTCATGAGGGGACGCATTCTTGGAGAAAACTGACTTTTCCTCCCCCAGAAGCCATCAGTTGTTAGGGATGGGGACTCAAAGACATTGTATTGCTAAGTTCTGGCTGTTAGAATCTTGCCTTCTTCCACGGTGGTCTCTGAGCCTTGGGGGAACAGGAAAGGATTTGTCTTATTCAGGGTGAGAACTCGTCCCACAGACACTTATTCAGGACGAGAACTCGTCCCACAGACACTTATTCAGGACGAGAACTCGTCCCACAGACACTCATTCAGGACGAGAACTCGTCCCACAGACACTCATTCAGGACGAGAACTCGTCCCACAGACACTCATTCAGGACGAGAACTCGTCCCACAGACACTCATTCAGGACGAGAACTCATCCCACAGACACTTATTCAGGATGAGAACTCATCCCACAGTCAGACACTTATTCTTTGCACTTGGACCAGTTATGAGTTTCCATGTTACCTGTCATCCTGATTATATACATTGGACCGTTATCTCCTCTCTCTCTCTCTCTCTCTCTCTCTCTCTCTCTCTCTCTCTCTCTCTCTCTCTCCCTTCCTCCCTCCCTCCCTCCCTCCCTTTCTCCCTCCCTCCTTCATGTATTGCTTCTTCATTTTCCCTCACAGGCAAGGCATTCTTTTACCGTCTAGCTGGCTTAAAGTCATTCTTGTTTTCTGTTTATCTCACACGTGTATTGAGTGATACCAGGAAACAAAAAGATCATGGTTTAGAGCTTGTCTGGTCATCCAATTAAAATCTATTGGGCTGATGAGATAGCTGATGAGATAGCACTTGCTGCCAAGCTTGAGCTCTATTCTCTAAAACCCATTTGGTGCAAGGAATGAACTGGGTCCCGCAAGCTGTCCTCTGACCCCCACAGAGGCATATCCTCCAACACAAAGTAAATAAATGTGAAAAAACTTTGATGTTGGGAGATGGTGGGGCCTTTAGGAAGTGCACCCAAGTGGGAAGCTCTCAGATCCCTGTGTTGCTGCTTCAGAAGGATTATCAGTGTTCTCATGGGACCAGTTATTTTCTTGAGTAATTATAGAAGAGGAACACTGCTCCTTCCCCATCCTCTGCCTTGGCGTCTTACCAAGTGATCTCTCTTGCACCATTGTGATGCTGCTCACCAGGGCTGAGCTGATGCCAGGGCCATTCTGTTGAACTCTTAGAGCTTCATAAGCCTCCTTTCCCTGTCACACTCACAGCCTTAC
Organism: Rhizomys pruinosus; assembly: GCA_009823505.1. Taxonomy (NCBI): domain Eukaryota; kingdom Metazoa; phylum Chordata; class Mammalia; order Rodentia; family Spalacidae; genus Rhizomys; species Rhizomys pruinosus. The sequence goes on from VZQC01005607.1 coordinate 264,600, forward strand.
CTTCTTCGCTGTAGCAATGGAAAATGCGCTAATATATATTATAAGATTTTTCTTATTCCTTCCATTTACTCCATTTACAACATGTTCAAGTCAGGACTAATTTGGGGTATCACATATGGACGACGTGAAGGGCAGGAGTGAGATCCTAGAGTCACTATATTTTGTAACAACTCCTACACATTCCAGGACAAGAGCTAGCATGTGGTTAACATCCCCAATTGCTTCTGGGATGGATTTCCAGCTGCTTTCTCAAAGGCATATCTTGATTTGACACCACAGATTTCTTTTGATGTTTTTGAACTTCATATAAGTGGAACTGCATAGGAAATATTATATTTTAAAATCATTTTTATTTTTTATGTGTATGTATGAGTATTTTGCTTGTATGTATGTAAGTGTACCACATGGATGCAATGCCTTGGAGGCCAGAAGAGGGTGTTAGATCTCTTGGAACTGGCATTATAGATGGCTGCTAGCCACCATGTGGGTGCTGGAAACTAAACCCAGGTGTTCTGCAGGAGTGGCTGCTGCTCTTAACCACTGAGCCATCTCTCCAGCCCCCCAGGAAATAGTCTTTTAGAAATATTTTATTGTGGTATACAGACTTAATACAGATACGCATATTTCTGTTTGGTTTTATTCTTTGAAAATATAATTGTAGATATTCTCATTTTCTTCCATTTTATTCATAAAATCCCCACAAAGTACAATGTATTCATTTGATCCTTCATGGATGTTTGGGTTGTTTTTAGTTCCAGGAGTTTTCAAAGCACTGTAAACTTTCCTGAGCACATCTAAGTGTGTGCATGCATTGTTTACTCTATATATACAAAAGGAAAATTGTTAAACTGTAGTGTATAACTGCTCCCCATTAATATATAATGCCAGGTTCTTTTCCAAAGAGATCATGTCAGTCTCCTGAGCAGGGAGTGAGGCTGCCCCATGGCTTACCAGTGCTTACCAGTGCTTACTACCTCTTGGTGTTCTCAGTCTGTTTTCTTCCTGTCTTCCTGGTGGCTTGCAGTAGAATGTTCTTGTGATTTTAATTCCATTTTCTGGGCTGTTAATAAATTGAGCATGTTTTTCAGGCATAGTGGGCATTTGGATATCCCTTTTAACCAACATTCTTGCAGTGCCTGCTCATTTTGTGTGCACACGTGGTACCTGCATGCTCACATACCCATGCACAAGCATGTGGTACGTGCATGCTCACGTACCCATGCACAAGCATGTGGTACATGCATGCTCATGTACCCATGCACAAGCATGTGGTACATGCATGCTCACATACCCATGCACAAGCATGTGGTACGTGCATGCTCACGTACCCATGCACAAGCATGTGAAAGCCAGAGGAAGCCAGGGGGCATCTTCCTTGTTCCCCTGGTTATTCCCTTGACACAAGACCTCTTGCTGAACCTGAAGCACACAAATTTGGCTGGGTAGCCACTGATTCCTAGGATCTACTTGTCTCTGGTCTACTGTGCTGGGTTACAGGCACAGGAGGATACTCTTGGCTTTTACGTAAGTGCTGCAGATTTGAACTCAGGGTCTTATGCTTGTACATCAACTGCCCATTGAGCTATCCCTCCAGCCCAGACTGCTCATTTTTAAAATATATTTTTAATTGAATTTTTGTGTATTTTATTTTATTTTTTTGGTCTTTTTGAGACAGGGTCTCTCTATAGCCCCAGCTATCCCGGAACTCACTATGTAGACCAGGTTGTCTTTTTTTTTTTATGGTTCTTACCCTCAGCCTTTAATGGCTGCGCTATCCTCCCAGCCTGATCACGTTGTCTTTGAACTCATAGAGATCTGCCTGCCTCTGCCTCCTGAGTGCTGGGGTTAAAGGCATCTGCTATCATGCCCAGCGAATTTTTGTGTATTTTATACACAACATCTTAGTCCTCTTTATACTCCCCTACTCCATTGGCACCCTCCCATAGCAGACCCCCCCCCGCCACTGGACTTCATGTATCTTTGTTTATGTTAAGGCATTTTGAGTCAAATTAGTGTCCCCTGATGTCCCTAAGTGCAAGTTCATCCACTGGGGTCTAGTCAGCCTATCTAGAGTCACTCCTTTATTGAAGATCAATTCTTCCCCACTGAGTAGTAACCAGGTGCCCAATAATTCTTCGACTAAGATTGAGGCTTGCTGTGCTGTCCATTTCCCCAGTTCTATACTGGGACTTTGTCTGTTTGAGTTTGCACGGGCCCTGTGCATGCTGACACCACTGCTGAAAGTTCACATGAGCAAGGCCCCAGGAGCCTGCAGGACTCTCTTTCCATATGGTCATGCATCTCCTCCCCTGCTTCTCACAATCTTCCCACTGCCCCATCTTCTTCAATGTTTCCTGAGCCCTGGACTCCTTGCCTTCTGTTGCACAAGGGAGCTTCATTGATGAGAGTTGAGATATGCATTAGTATTCTCTCTATCCCTTGTTCTACTATGTTCCACGAGTCTTAGGTGTAGGGGTTCCATGGTAGAGGTGTCACTTAGGGTTGGGCATTTCACAGACACTTAGTCTCTGTGTGTAATCAATTGTGGAACTCTATGATAGTCTCCCTCTGTTGCAAAGAAGCTTCTTTGATGAGTGGTAACTGGCATACTTGTCTTCTTTTTTTTTTTTTTTTAAGTTTTTTTCCTTTTTTTTTTTTGGTGTTTTTGAGGCAGGGTCTCCCTTTTAGTACCAGCTGTCCTGGAGCTCACTCTGTAGACCAGGCTGGCCTTGAACTTACAGAGATCCGCCTACCTACCTCCCTAGTGCTGGGATTAAAGGCGTGCGCCACCACACCTGGCTCATACTTGTCTTTAAATATAAGGATCCATATTTAGCTCATTGTAAGAAATTATATTTGTCTAGGGATATGACAGTCACATTAGAAATATCCCACTTAGGGATGGGCCCTCATAGACTCTTTTTCTCTGTATTTGATCAGTTGTGGAAAAATGGAGGATATACAGAGGGAGAGAGAGGAGAGATAAATAAGCTTTGGTGGTGTAAAAAAAAAGAGGGAAATGTATTAGCTCAGAAGCCTACTGAAAAATATACATACAGTCATATATATTTATTATTTTTATTTTATGTGTATGAGTTAATTGCCTGCATTTATATAAGTGCACCCATGGCATGCAATGCCTGTAGAGGCCAGAAGAGGGTGTCGGATCCCCTGGAAATGGAGTTATGGATAGTTGTTACCTGCCATGTGGGTGTTGGAAACTAAACCTGGGTCCTCTGCAAGAACAACCAATGCTCTTAACCGCTGAACCATCTCTCCAGCCCACAATTTTTATTATTTTTAAATTTTATGTGTATGAGTGTGTTGCCTGCATGCATGTAAGTGCACTCATGTAATGCAATGCCTGCAGAGGTCAGAAGAGGGCATTGGATCCCCTGGAACTGAAGTTATAGAGAGTTGTCAGCCACCATGTAGGTGCTGGGATTTGAACACGGGTCCTCTGCAAGAGAAGCCAGTGCTCTTAACCACTAAGCCATCAATCTAGCCATAAAAATATTCTTATAATATCTTTTAACAAACTTTTTTATTTGACCTATTTTTTTGGTCTTATTTTTGAGACAGGGTCTCCCATGTTTCACCTCTTATATTTAAACTATAAGCTACATGGCTTGTTTCCTTCCCTTTCTTCCTCCATCCTTTCTTACCTCCTCTATTTCCTCTCCTCCCTTCCTCTCCTTTTCCTCCTCTCCCCTCTTCCCTACTTTCCTCTCCTCCCTTCCTTCTCCCTCTCTCTCTCCTTCTCCCTCTTATGTCAAGATTGAGCCCAAGACTTTGTGCCATACCTGCTCTAAACCACCAAGCTGCACTCCCAGCTCATGGCTCGGAATATCCACTTCCCCACAGTGTTCATGGGGAAGTCTTCCTTTCCAGTGCTTTGCATTGACATCTGTACCCTAAATTAAATACTTCTTTTTTTTTGCAACGACTATATACCTTTCCCCTTTATTCTGTTGGCATGACAAATTATTCAATGAGTTTCCCCCATATTTTATCCCTTGACAGCTTCATACATGGATCTAATGAATTTTAGTCATTTCTACCCCATTCTCCTCTCTTAGTCCCTTCACTCTCCCTATGAAAGCCCCCTTCTTCTACCCAACATGTCTCCCTTCTGCTTTCATGTCTTCTTTTTAGTGGGTTTTTGAATGTCTTGTATTTTGGACTAAATCTGACTTGGATGTCATGTTTAATTTATTTTACATATTGCTCCATATATTTTGTTTATGTTTATAATGTGTAATTTTATAACAACATTTGTGAATTAAGAGTAATGCCCTTGTCAGTTGTATTATGGAATTGAGCTCTTAAAGGAAAAGGAGAAAGATACTCTTTGATTTCTTTCAAAGCTAATAACAGAGGAGTCTAATCTAATATAGTAAGTGAGCATGTGTGTAGTGTGTGTTGAACCATCGCCACAGTTTTCTTTCAGGAGTCTGTGTGTTTTAAGTTAGACTTGCAGCAGGAAGCTGACTTTGTGTGAGTTTTGCAATGGAAAGTGAACAGAACTGGACTGTTTGTGGAGGGTTTCTTACAGTGCTCAACAGTATACTCATGCACCAAGGCTGATATTTGTTACTCCATTTCAATTCTTGAAGCCATAATCAATGGCCATCCAGAGTTTAAAAGAAAACCTGGGGGCTGGAGAGATGGCCTAGCGGTTAAGAGCGTCGACCACTCTTGCAGAGGACCCGGGTTTGATCCCCAGCACCCACATGGCGGCTGAGAACCTTCTGTAACTCCAATTCCAGGAGAACTCCAGTTCCAGGGGAATCTGACACCCTCTTCTGACCTCTGCGGCATTGCACGACACGGGTGCACAAACCTACATGCAAACAGTCCATTCATACATAAAAAAGAGTTCCTTAAAAAAAAAAGAAAGCCTGTAAGACGAGAAGTCTTTTGGGACATATGACAAACACTCAGCCCAAATACCTGATTTTATCATGAATCTTCAAAGTTAGTTTTAGAAAAGATTTTATTTTGTTTTTGGCTTTTATTTTATTTTTCATGTGTATGAGTATATTGCTTGCATTTGTTTCTGACTTTTGACCCCATCAGTCACTGTTCCTGAGAATTATTTTTATTTATTTATTTATTTATTTATTTATTTATTTATTTTTATTTTTTGGCCTTTTTGAGACAGGATCTCCTTGTAGCCCCAGATGTCCTGGAACTCACTGTGTAGACCAGGCTGGCCTTGAACTCACAGAGATCTGCTTGCCTCTGCCTCCAAAGTGCTAGGATTAAAGGTGTGTGCCACCACGCCCGGCATTATTTTTATTTTTAAAATCCACTACAGCCCCGTGCATCTTCAGCCTCACTGTCTGTCCTTTCTTCCTTCTGCCAATGCAGGGCCAGCCTACTGTCAGGTATAGCCTGTGCTATGGCATGAGTGCCATGTCTAGCTTCCCTTCCATCTTCTTCTCAGCCATTCAGCCACCCACTCTGAAATGGATAGCTGACCACAATAACCCTTACTGAAAACCATGAGTTGGTTTTGTATTGCTCTGAAATGTGAACCCAGGCTTGTCAATGTGGCACAGGTTCACCTGTGACCTGTTATTTCAGGCCAACATATCTTGGACTAGGTAATTTACTTTCTGTTTTGTTTTTGCTTTATGCTGCTGAGGATCAAACACAGGACCTTTTGTGTGCCAGGAAAATGTTCTAACACTGAGATGCACTTGTACCCCTGAATTGGGTAATTTATAGACCAAAGAAATTCATCATTCACAGCTCTGGAAGTGGAGAAGTCCAAGAACAAGATGGAGGCAAATACAGTGTCCAGTTAGGGCTTTATAGATGGTGTGTTCTTGCTAATTCCTTATGTGGTAGAAGAGGCAAGCTGGTGCCTCTTTTACAACAGCACTAATCTCATTTGTGACTCTGAGAGATTGTCTTGACTGATGACCGATGTGGAAGGGCTCAGCCCACTGAGGGCAGCACCATCCCTAGGCAGGCAGGCCAGGGCTGTATAAAAAGGACAGATGAGCATGAACCAGAGAATGAGCCAATATGCAGCATTCTTCAATGGTCCCTGACTCTAGGTTCCTGCCTGACTTCTCTCAGAGGGGGACTGTGAGCTGGAAGAGGAAAATGAAATAAGTCCTTTCCTCCCCTAAGTTGCTTTTGGTCGTGGTGTTCATCACAGCCACCGAGAGCTAACTGGAACAGCCTCCTCATGATGTCCAGCAAGGGATCAACGTGGTCAGAGTTCCATTTAAGAGCGAGCAGTTAAATGGCTGAGAAAAGGTTGAGTTAGAGTAGACATCCCACTATGTCATAGCCTCGGCTACAAGTGACAATAAAACGAATAGGACAACACAGGGACCTGAGAGGAGGCCAATCTTCAGACCACAGCACCTGGCTGGGGCTTGCTTCTCCAGGGCTTGCTTTCTTGGTCACTGTAGTCTGGCTGGACACACCCTCATGCTAATCTTTGGCTGTGTCTGCCCACTCTCTCTGCACCTGGGTTCTGTGTATTTCAGCTTTTGCTTGTGTTAATCTTTCTCCCTTGAATAAACCACCTGTGTGGTTTATTGGCTAATCCACTCTTCAACAATAAGCTCAGGCTAGAGAGCCTTGACCCCACTCAGCTGGGGATGCTGGGCCCCCTTCACACCATGTTTCTGTCTGTGCCAGTGGACAGACAACGAGCTCTTTGCTGCAGAGTGTGGGTCTTAGTCATCTTTGTATACCTGTAACTTTCTCCGTGCTTGTGGATCTCGGGCGCCCAACGAGCATTTATAGATCCACACAGCATGAACAATGGCAGCTAGCTGACTGCTTTGGGTTTCATTTCATCTCTTTTTGGAGGGCTGAGATGGAAGCAAAAGGTCAAAGTAGCATAATCAGAGCAGAGATAGGAAGGCAAAGCCTCGGGAAGATCTGTAGCTAAAGCTCTTCCTCTCTAGCTGAGTTCAGTCCAGCTGATTAAAATCCTCTTATGATGGATGCCACCTCTTATGGAATAGATGAGCCATGGGGATCTTCTGGGAAGAAAGATTTCTCCAGAGCAATTTAAGAATTCAAATGAAAAAAAAATCCTGCTTAAAAGGCAAATTGAGCAAAACCCTGCCCCTTTCTCTTATTAATAAAAGAGTTTACACAGAAACTCTTTAAGAGGGCACATGAGGGATTCACAAGGATCATTAAAGTCTACTAGACATTCCCTTTTGCTTTGTAAAATTGGCTGTCCCCTCAAGATGGTATCACATAAAGTGGGCTTCTGGGCTCCTCTCTGTGAATGGTCCTAGCCTGCTCCTCTCTGTGAATGGTCCCAGCCACACAGTGGGCCATTCATTTTGCTTGGCCCGTTTATTGCAAGTACATTCTAAATTTGGCCTTAATTATTTTTCCTTTCACGAAAATATTTTGTGGGATCTTTTTGAACCCTGACTACTTCCTTCTTGCCCCTTAAAACAGAAGCCAGGAGTGTTATTTTTGTTCTCTTCTAATTAAAATAATTGCTTGGTTCCTTTAACTAGATTCATGCAGTTATTAGCCTAATACATGGATGGGTGCCATGGGGTGCTTGAGGGACGAAATGAAAAGTGATCATGTAGCTTCACATGAGAGAGTCCGTGGTGCCAGGGAGAATAGCTGGCATTCAGAAGTAAACCTGCCCTCCCCCTTCCCCAAAGACCGTTAAGTGAAAGAATAGTTCTCTTTCTTTATGAAGGTATACAGCCAGTGTAGAACGATCTGAAGAGGCCACTTGCTATGCTGAACACAGCACAAAGACCTGGCTCCAGCTTTAATCTCTACCCTCATTTTGTCTTTCAGAATTACAACCATGGGAAGACAAATGCTCCCGCCCCGTCTGCTAGTTGGCACTTATCAAAGAACATCAAGCGAGCGCAATGGAGTGTGTACCTAGCTGCGTGTGAAGACCTTGCTCCAACAGGAAATGATCGAATGATAAAATGAAGCCTTGGACAAGACTTTCCAAATGGATGCTGGCTAAGCATTGGCAAACAGGTCCCCAGGATGCATCTACCTGATGCTTGCTTTTTGTTGTTGTTATTTTGAGGCAGGGTCTCCCCATATCCCCAGCTGGCCTGGAACTTGCTATGTAGACCAGTCTGGCCTCAATCTTACAGAGATCCCCTTGCCTCCACTTCCCAAGTGTGTGTAGGCGATTAAAGGCATGGGCCACCATGCCCAGGCCCTGTTCTTTAAATAAAGTTCTCCTGAAGTGTAGACCTTCCAACTGCTTTCAGTGTTGTTTGTGGCTGTTAGTGCCCAGCAGCACCCAGTGCTGTGACAGTGTGGAACACCCAGTGCTGTGACAGTGTGGGACACCCAGGGCTGTGACAGTGTGGGAAACCTAGGGCTGTGAAAGTGTGGGACACCCAATGCTGTGACAGTGTGGGACACCCAGGGCTGTGACAGTGTGGGACACCCAATGCTGTGACAGTGTGGGACACCCAGTGCTGTGACAGTGTGGGACACCCAGGGCTGTGACAGTGCAGGAGATCCAGTGCTGTGACAGTGTGGGACACCCAGGGCTGTGACAGTGTGGGACACCCAGGCTGTGACAGTGTGGGGCACACAATGCCGTGACAGTATGGGACACCCAGGGCTGTGACAGTGTGGGAGACCCAGTTCTGTGACAGTGTGGGACACCCAGGGCTGTGACAGTGTGGGACACCCAGTGCTGTGACAGTGTGGGACACCCAGGGCTGTGACAGTGTGGGACACCCAGGGCTATGACAGTGTGGGACACCCAGTGCTGTGACAGTGTGGGACACCCAGTGCTGTGACAGTGTGGGAGACCCAGTGGTTCTTCATAAACTTGGACTCTTAATAGCTGTCATTTTATTTCACCACCTAGCTATTATATACTACTCCAGAGACAGATTTGTTTTATATATGTTTTATTGTACTGGTTTCCAGGGCTGAGCACATGTAAGCACATTCTCTATCACTGTGTTAACCCCCTTGGCCTCTTGTACATATTTTTATAGTGGCATTTGTTTCAAACACTGCTCAGAGCCTTTGTTCATTTATTACGTTTATGAGTGGAGGTAATGTTTGGAGCGAAGCAAGGATATAGAGTAGGAATTCATGACTAGAGAAAAGGTTCTGCCATGGTTATCTCAGTAGTGAGTCATGGATCATGGCAGGCTCTCCCTCTGGTTATGACCAGGGGAGAGCTAGACATGGCAGGAATTTCTGGGTGGACTGCAGCTTTATTCATTGTATCAGTACTTTAGAATCAATACTGTAGACTTCTGTTTCCAGGCCAAAAGATGGATGCCTTTGCTAGGTGTGGTGGCACATATATGGAATCCCAGCACTCTGGAGGCTCAGGTGAAAGATCATAAGTTTGAGGCCAGTTTAAGCTACTCAGTATGATGCTATGTCAAAAGTGAGCACTCTGTCCGCATTTGGGTGAGAGGATCAAGTGAGAGGACAAATCTATACATTTTCTAAATCATAAGTTATTGTCCCAGTGCTTTATATTATCTATAGAATATTAGCCATGTTCTTATCTTTACTGGATGCCTGAGCAGTAAGGCCCAAGACCAAGTGGCAGTGCTGTGTGAGGACTCAAAAGCAGGTATTGAGGCCTAAGTCTCTGTCCTTGCCAGGACACTGCATTTTCCTCTACACCGTGTTTCTTTCTATGGTCTCAGAAACATCCTGTCCTAGCCTGGGGATGCTCAGTGGTAGAGCTCTTGTCTAGCAGGTGTGAGATCCTTGTTTTGATCCCCAACACTGAACAAAACCACTCCACTTAAGTTCTATTAGTCCGCTGGCTGCTTTTTAGTGTATTCCTTCACGGTTTATCATCATTAAGGAACTGACTTTGAGCTGGAAACACTGACTTTCTCAGGGACAGTGATACAATGTAAAGAAGAATAAATGACCCCTCAAATCATTTTGTTCCTGTATTCTTGTGACTAGAACCTTCCAGACTTGTAGAGATTCTCCAGCCAATTCTCCCTGGCTGGAGCTGGCTCTTCTATATGCTGTAGAGCAAGGGAGATTGGGGACACGCTGAAGGGAGCAACCCTGCCTGCTGGAGCTGGGGTGGGTCTAGAGTGTGCTCTAAAGCCCCCATAGTAAAGTTTTGGTTTGTAGAGTGGTACTAATAGGAAGTGGTGGAAACCTTTCAGAAGTGGATCCTAGTCTCCCAGTCATTGAGAATGTGCCCTTGAGGAGGAATTTGGAGCCATGGCCTCTTCCTCTTTCTGTCAACCCAGCTATGAGATTAATAAATATCTAGCTTTGCCCTGTGTCCCTACCATAACATGCTGCCTCACAACAGGCCCCAAGGCAGCAGGGCTGGCTAGTCATGGACTGAAACCTCCACATTACAAACCTTTCCTTTTTAAACGTTGAATATCTGCAGCAACAAAATGCTAACCAATACATTGCCATTGTAAAAATATTGTCCTGACACCTTGTTTTGTATATGTGTGTTTGTGCAAGTCTACACATGTGCATGTTCACATCAAGAGAGAAAAGAAATAGAAGGACCCTGAAAGATGGGCAGAAGATCACTGTAGCAAGCAAAGGATGGAGACATGGAAGGTTCGGGAGATTGGAAAGTTGACTTTGGATACAGTCTGAGGAAATCTATACCAGAGAAATGATCTAATGTGAAGCGTGTCCAGCCAAGAAACACCTGTTAAATAGGCTGTGCTGGAAGTGACAGTCCAACACAGGCAGACTATACTCATTCAGTCTTAGAATCTTTAGGGTGATGATGAACAAATGTGGTCAGAAAAAGCAGCTTCCACTAAAGTACTTGTTTCTGTCGTCATGGGAGAAGGAATGCACGTTCTTGAAAGTTTCTGTTTTGGTCTCTGCCCTTTGAACAGGAGAAATTTGATGGCATTTTCCTCATATTCAACATTGGCTGTTGTTCTTTTTTAGGTATTTTCCAGAACCTAAAAGTCACATGAAACAAAGGAACCAATGAAGTTGTCTACTGAGAAAACCTAACTTCCAGAATCCTCCACTGTACAAGTAACACCTGCACAAAGCTCTGCGTGGTACGGTAGAATGTTCTGTCCTATCCCCCATCCCCGGGCAGGCCCATCCCTATAGCTTGAATATTCTGCGATTTGTCCATGAGCTGTGCTGCCTCTCAGACATGCCCAGGATCTGACTCTTCTCTCTGGAGAGATGCAACTTGCTACAGTACACAAAAGCATATTCATAGTTGCACTTAGTGCTACTGCAGATAACACTTCCTATCTGCAATAACTTGAACACATTAATCAACTTATTTAGGTTTCTTATAGCAGAGTGAATTTCCTTCCATTTACTGTGGAATACATTTCTTTTTCTGATTCTATTCATTTAGCAGGTATTATATCCCCAAATTGTCACTGTGTTGGAAATGTCTTTCAGATGGGAAATAAATCTTTTAACACAGTAGAAAATCCCACTGCAGAAGATGTTTTCTTGGTATGTAAGCCTCTCTTTTCACAATTAAGCAGTACTCTGGAAGAAAGCTAAACCTCTTAGAAAACTCTATGAACTCTTGTATTTTACAGCTACTGCTGTCACTGCACGCTAGTCTTCTTGCTTTACACAAATTCTCCAGAAAATAGAGTTTGAGGAAACCCCCGTGTGCTTCTTCTGCAGTGGAGAATTAAGTCTCAGAGTATAAGGCACAAGAGGATTGTGGCTGAAAGGAAAGGAACAAATGCTAGGGGTGTTCTGCATGTGGCTGTGACTGGAAATGTCAGCTTTGCCTTACTGTAACAAATGTGTGTGACCGTCAACTTATAAACAGAAAAAAGTTGATCTTGGCCCACGACTTTATTCCTGGACCTGATTTACTTAGGCCTATGGAGAGGTCAATGAAGCATGGTGAGAGCTTGTGGTGGAACAGAGCCCTCGCCTCATGGCTGGGATGCAAGAGAGAGGAAAAGGAGGGGGCTGGAGTCCCACAGCCCGCTTCAGGAACACACCCCCAGTGGGCTAAGGAGCTCCCTCTAGACATCATCTCCGAAGCTTTCCCGGCCTTCCAATAGCGCCCCCCAGCCCCCCCCCCCGAATATCAAGCTGGTATCATACAGGCCTTTAGGGAATTATGATCCAACCTCAGCACTAACTGGCTGCTGGGTCATTCAGGTGTGATCCCCCTGGAACCCGAGGAGCTAACCTTGAACAGCATAGACTTTGCAGATGGGATGAAGGATCTGAGATGAGATTATGCTGGCTTTCTGGATGGGTGCTAAATCCCACCCCACTGTCCAAAGGAGGGAAGCAAGGCTGATTAAGACACACGGATGGGAAGGAAGGCAGTATGGAAAGGAAACAGAGGTGGGATCCAGGTGGTCATGGGCCAAGGACTGCTGCAGCCAGCAGCTGGGGGACGCTTCCCAGGAGCCTGTGGTGGAAGCACTGCGTCGTAGGCCATTACACACTCCTGTGTCCAGTACTGCAAGATGGCACATTTCACTTGTGCTAGCTGTGAGCCGGGTCACACCAGCCACCCGAGGGGGAAGACAGAACATGCAGATGTGTGCTGTGAGAGCTTAGTGAGGGCTCTGGAACAGCTTGGCCCCACTCTTCCATGGGGTCCTGGGCAGAGCCATGAGGACTGGGCGGGGCAGAGCACTGTGCTTCAGGGTTCTAGGGTCCTGGCTTGACCTCCGGCCTTGATCTTTTCTTCCCTTCAACAGTCTGTGAAGTGCCATCGTCGTAGGCTGGTTCTGCCTTAGAGATGGGGTGCTGGTCAGTTTTGTCAACTTGATACACAAGTAGCTTCACATGGGAAGAGTGGACTTGATACACAAGTAGCTTCACTTGGGAAGAGCTTGCCTTAATTGTAGAATTTCCACCATCATACTGGCCTGCAGACATGTCTGTGGGGCCATTTTCTTAATTGCTGATTGATGTAGGAAGGCTCAGCCCACTAGTCAGTGATATCCCAAGACAGGTGGTTCCAGGCCGTGTAAGAAAAGCACATGCCTTTAATCCTAGCACAAGGAAGGCAGAGGCAGGTGGGTCTTTGTGAATTCAAGGCTAGCCTGGTCTACAGAGTGAGTTCCAGGACAGCTGGGGCTTCAGGGAGACCCTGTCTTGAAAAGACCCCCTCAAAAAGAAAAGAAAAGTAGCTAAGGAAGCCCAGGGGAGAAAGCTTGTAAGGAGTGTTCTTCCATGGTCTTTGGTTCAGTTTCTGCCTCTGAGTTCCTGCCTTGGCTTCCCTTGATGATGGACTGTGCTGTAAGACAAATAAACCCTGTCCTCCTCAAGTTGGTTTTGATTAGTGTTTTATCACAGTGGTAGAGCACAAACTAGAACAAGATGGGTTTTGGAGGGATCTGAGATGCTCATCTCTGTGTCCTGTGTGGCCATGTTGCTGCTCTCCGCTGAGGCGGAAGGAAGAGCTGTGAGAATCCTTTTTGATTTTGGACATGATGATCCTTGCTTGTCTTCTTCCAACCCACCATGTTTCTAATTTTCTGTTGCATTCTGTGCAGTTCTCTGAGCAACCACACGCTGGGAACCCCTGGCTATCAGGGCTTCTCTAGTATCCACTTAAGATGTGATCTTGGAATGTCAATCTATGTGTCATTATACATCTGTGAAAGGAAGGGAAGCAGGACCCATGCCACAAGGTTTGTGAGGGATAAAGCCATCAGACACGAACAGCCAATCTCGTAGGAAACAGATACTTACGTTCATCTGTTTCTTCAGGGCCGCTGGCTTGGTGTGCAGGCTCTGGGACTTCCCGGAAGTTCCTCAACATCTTTGTTCTCTAGGTGACATTAGGTACACAGGGCTTCTAGGTTAGAGCTATGTGACCAGACATCAACTGAATTCTTGTGACCAACAACACATCCCCTTCTGTAGTTTACCTGCATAGCCTTGAAACTGGATGGCTTGACTTCTTCTTCTTCTTTTTTTTTTTGGTATTTGTGAGACAGGGTCTCCCTGTAGCCCCAGCTGTCCTGGAGCTTGCTCTATAGACCAGGCTGGACTTGAACTCACAGGGATCTGCCTGCTTCTGCCTCCCAAGGGGTTAAAGGCATGTGCCACCACGTGCCTGGAGGCTTGACTTCTTGCATTTGTTTTTATTATTTTTATTTTTATTGATTCTTTGTGTATTTCATACATCATTTTCCAATTCAGTTCAGGCATATATCCCCTTCCCTTCCCCCCACCCCACCCCTACCCATCCCAGATCATGCATTCTGCCGTAACTTTTCTGCATCTTTCTGTTTTTTTGTTTTGTTTTGTTTTGTTTTCATTTTTTTAACAATAAGTGATAATTTGTGAGTACAAGCATCCTTCATGTAAAACCAATTTGCGAGCAGTTGTGCCCAAACCCACACAGCTCATGGGTCCCACCATCCAGCAGGGGGGGCTTGTATGTTCAATCAAGTTGATCAAATGAGTGTCCAGTCTATATTGTTGTAGTTTCACCATTCACCCCAATCGCAGCCCTTACATTCTACCGCGCCCCCTCTTCCGCAGATTGTTCCCTAGGCTTAGAAAAGGGGCACAGGTGGATGAGAAGCAAAACAGTCTACTTTCTCTGGAGCTGTTGTCTTGGTCTCTAGTCAATTCAGGCTGTTTTCTTTCATGGGCTGACAGCTTGTCCAGGCATAACCTTT